>JAVJIF010010455.1:0-138342 GCA_038442645.1 Agave tequilana | reverse complement strand
CATGCCTTGTATGCTTATTATTAAAAATCTTTTTAAACTTGTGCATAAAATGGGTGAAAGGAAATATGAGTTATACATTTGATCATATTATGTTTTCAATTGGTATCATTGGATCTTTTCAATTGGTATCAATATTGACATTTTTTTATATACTCATATAGATGTTTTTGATATATATGTATGCTTACAGTTCATATAGTATCAATTTCGATTGATATCTAACTTTTCATACATATATATGCTTTATTTGTGCTCAAAGATATATATGAACACACAAATTTTGGTTATGCTAAGCTTGATTTTTTTTTTGGACTATCTTATCTCAATTGATTATGTTTCAATTGGTGTCCTAATACAAGCTTACGCATTGTTTTATTGGTATTTCATAAAGGGCCAAATTCGTATTTTATCTTTCAATTGGTATTTTGTTTACCTTAGATTTTCACTCCCATACTTTATGATGAAAATAATTGAAAAATGAATATTGATTTTAATTTGGTATCATTTTCAAATGAAAAATACTTTCAATTGGTATGAAGATGTTTATTTGTTTACCTTCAATTTGGTATCACAAATGATTTTATTTCATATGGTATCTATATCTTGTGATATCTTAATTTAAGAAAATTCAAAATTTGTAATGTTTATTTACAATTGATATCTTAAAATTTATTTACTAAGATATCTCAAAATTTTGTTTTAATAAGAAATTAAAAATGTTTTGATTTATTTTGCCTATATGCAAGGAGAGCTTAACATCTCTTCTACATATAGATTCATGTTGAGTGTATCTTATATTGAGGAGCTTGACAACTCTTCTTTATGCGGTACACGTGTGTAGGGGAGCTTCACATCTCCTCTTATGCATTGCATATTATGTGTTATGTGAATTAGGGCTTGTCATCCTTTCTTCATGTAATGCATGTATGTAGGGAGTTAACTTAGCGTCTTCCTCTTCATGAATGTACATCGCATATATCTTTTATTGATTGATTTGAGTTCACCTCTTTATGGGGGAGAACAATTTTTTTGTGTTTTACTGTAACCCCTTTGTTGATGATTGACAAAAAGGGGAGAAGTATTTCAGTATATATGCATGTTTTGGAAAAGATTTTATGCATATTGTTTTGTTTTGCAAAAGGAGAAAAGAATTTGATGTTTTTCATGCTTGTTTATGCATGTTTATCTCCTTATATTTGCATACATGTTTGTTTAGATTCATGTGCTTCATTGCCATATATTATTATTTATTGTGATGCATGAGTTAAGGGGAGCTTCTTTGAAGCTTTACTTTAATCCATTCATATATAACTCCATGAGTTTTGTCATCATCAAAAAAGTTGAGATTGTTGGCCCAAGAGGCCTTCCACTCTAGTTTTGATGATGATTACTCACGTAGTTATGTTACTAATTATCTTGTGATGTTTAGTTTCAGATCCTTAACCAAGATATTAGTAGGTGATTAGCTTCAACAAAGGTATTTTGGAACTTCTCGCATGGTGATTCAAGAGCCCGAGCATCAAGATCATACATAGCACTCGTTGGAGTCAAGCTCGGTGGATCACGGTTTGAATCGAGTCGGCTTGAAGACGGAGTTCGTCAAGAAAACTTCGGTACATAGTTTAGTTTTGTATTTTAGATCCATTTGTAAAGACTAGATAGTGTGATATGCTCAAGTTCACAACACACACACTTATTTAAGTTTTCATGTTTATTGTTTTCGGTTTTTGGTTTAACCGATCTTGGTTTTCATGAAAAGATAGTATCAATACAAGTTTACATGGTTTAATGTATATTAGATATGTTCTATATACATGTATGCTTCACTATTTATACAAACTTAGTTTGATAGTCTATTTCATGAAGTTTGATGTTTTGGTATTTTAACAAAACATATTTTCGGATTTAATATCAAAAACATTGATATATACCTTTATATGTATATTGGAGTATATCCATATACTACATGCCTAAAAGTTGTTTAAATATCATGTTTTTGTATTTGGATGAGTTTTGGACAAAACGAATTTTCATTTGAAAAATCCAAGTTTGGAAATACGGATTTTTGTTTTCGGCAAAATTTCCATAACACAAAAATGGTTCAAATTGTTTGAAATATGTGTTGAAATTTTTCACACGTGTTTGATTTTCAAAGTATTATACTGAACTTATTTTGTGGAATTTTAGAAGTTTGATGGGATTTTATTTAAAATTAAAATTCAAGTTTCAAGTCCTGAAAAACTGCCTGCCAGGCTCTGGCGGTCGACCGGACCGGTCGACCGACGTGCACAAAACGTGCACGCTGGCCAGCCACTTGGGCCGGTTGACCGAGTGGTCGAGTACCCCACTCTCGGGTCGACCGACCGGTCGACCGTAAGGCTTGGGCGTCGACCGAGCGGTCGACCGGTCAGAGAGCAATTGCTCTCTGAATTGGCACAGTCGACCGGAAGGCTCCAACGGTCAAATTTTTGACCGTTGGCGGTCGACCGGGCCGGTCGACCGCCAGCCGCGAGGGCTGAAAACAGCCCCAACGGCTAGTTTTTTCCATGGGGCTATTTATACCCCATTGAGAAGTGTTTTTCACTAAGATTTGAAGAGCCAAAAATTCTCCTTTCTACAAGTGTTTTATATAAGTTTTCAAAAGTATTTTTAGAGCCAAAAAGGATCCTTCATTTGTTTTTAAAAGAGTTGGAAAATCATTTGAAAAGAAAAATCTTTGGGATTCGTTTGATCTCTATTTTCTATTCTATCTAAAGTTTTTCCTAAAGTTTTTCTTTGAGTTTTTGATTTCCAAACTCTTTGTTTTCCACACTTGAGCTATATCTCCTATCCTATCTATAGGATCTTTTATTATAGGAAAAGTTGTTTGTGGTTGAGATATACCACCAAGTTGTAAACTCTCCTTGACTTGTGATATCCCTCTTGGGTAGAGGTTGATTTGGAGTGGTGGTTGGCTCCCTCTAGTTAGAGGTTGAGATTGTGTATTGCTCCCTCTAGTGAGAGGTGGAGTTGGTGTTGGAATCCCTCAAGTGTGAGGTGGATTATGGTTGTTTGGCTAAGGGCCTACCCCTCTTGTGTGAGGTGGTGTTTGTGTTGCCTCTAGTTAGAGGTTGTATTGGTTGAGAGAGGACTTGTGTACTCCCGTTTATAGTTGCCCCAAATCCTCGGTGAAGGTTCCCTGTGTGGGAGTACTATGTGGACAAGTTAGTGGATTGAAAATCCTTCTCGGTGAAGGCAGGGACGTAGAGCTAGATGCTCGAACCTCGAAACGTATCTCGTTGTTTACGCTTGATCCATTGACTCTAACTCTCTCTCTTTATATTGTGCCATTGCATCATTTCATATTGCTCATACATATTATATGCTTATCTTGTTTGTGTGTGCCTCACTTGTGCTTAACCACGAGAGCTTCATATAGCGCCTCAACTCTTATTCAGAGGAATCAAGAGGAGTTAATCCAAAGCCCTTCACCGGGAATTCGGCTACACTCGTTGGTTGCATTAAGTGTTGTTGTAATTAAGTTTTAATTTCCGCATTTAGTTGATTAGATTAGCCGTACACCTATTCACCCCCCCTCTAGGTGTACTTCAATATCTACCTATAGGGATCTTTGTTGTGAGAGGATTTTAGGTGATCAAAGTGTTGTGATCACCAAAGTTTTACTTTGTATCTTGAGAAGGCGGACTTGCGGTTTCGCGGTGTTTCGAGTTCGTGTGTGAACTCGGTGTTTGAGGTGCGGCCTCGGTGAGCTAGTGGGCTTGCTGTGTGTTCTTGCGGGAACGAGTGAAGGGACTAGAGAGACTAAGGAATTCAAGTGTGAACTCGCCTTGTAGGTGTTGCGGCACCGAGTGATCTGGTGGGATCGGTTTATAGTGGAAATCCTTCAAGTATTGAAGGCGGGGACGTAGAGCAAGTGTGCTCGAACCTCGAAACAAATCTCCCTTGTTTGCGATTGCTCTCTCTATCTCTTGCTTGTTTATATCTTGCATGCTTATATTGCTTTCATCTTTATATGTTTGATATATATTTGTGCTCATATTATATATGCTTAAGGATTGTTTGCTAACACTTGTATTCAGCCAAGAGAGCCAACGCGACACCTCAACTCTTATTTAAAGGAATCTTGAGAAGTTAGTCCAGAGCCCTTCACGGGGAATTCGGCTACATTCTTGTGTTATACTTGGTGTTTAGTTTAAGAAATTTTTTTTGCATTAAATTAGTTTTAATTCCGCATTAATTGACCATTAGATTAGCTCATTACCTATTCACCCCCCCTCTAGGTGATTACACTAAATGTTGCAGGATGACTAAAGAAAAGGTGCATTCGGGTAAGGGCTGAGATGGCCCAAGGTATGGTGGTAAACAGCCCTGGCCCCAGGAAAAGGGGGCAAGAGTGTTAAAGGCTTTACGATATGGTTACAACTAAAGGAAGAATTAAGGTAGTAATTCAAAATCTCAATTGTTTTGCTAAACTTGAAAAGCAAGTCAAGGTGAAGATTGTTAGGATTTTGCCTAGTTTTTTCATGTGGAGATAATGGTTCAAGAAAATTCAATTGAGTTAGAGAGAACGATGACTTGAAGCAGAAGAAGCAAATCAAGGTGAAATATTTTTCTTTTCAGGTGACTGCGAGTTTTCTTTTCTAGATGAATATAAATAGGATTCAATTCCTATTCAATAAAGAATTATTTCTAAAAATTAAAAGGTCTAGAATCCTTCTAGATCAAGGAGATAAACTCCTAATAGGATTGATCAAGATTTTTCAAGTATCCAATTGCCAAGATCATCTTATAGTCCAAGTAGGAGTTGTATTATAAAATCCTATAAATAAAGAATTGTAATCTAGGATTTAGCTGGAGCAAAAGAGCAGCAGAGAGTTGTGGTGAATAACAATATAGGGCCCGAAAAAGCCAAGAAGGCTCTAAAGAGCCAAGCAAGAGGGACAAGGCGAAGGTGCATAGCGAGAAGGTATACTTTTGTAATCTAGGCATAGATTCAAGGGGAAGATGAATACTCTTGTGTCATCAAGAGGAAGGTTAGACTCTTTGTACAAGTTTATTAATAAAACTCTCTCAAGTTCTCTCTCCGTGGATATAGGCCAAGTGTGGGCCGAATCAAGTTAAATTGTGTATTCTTCTTCTTGTATCTTTTAATATTAATCTTGTGTTCTTGAGATAATCGATCTCATGGCGTGCTTGAGGTCGGTGGGGATCTCAGATCTCCCAACTAGTGGTATCATAGTACGGTATCTCGGGTTATGCATGCAACAATTGGTATCAGAGCATATCAATTTCATCACAACACTAAGTAGTAGGAGTTCAGTACAAATAAACTTGCTTTTCAAGTGAGAAAGACAACTTTTACCTTCCACCCAATCCTAACTTAAAAAAATTCCAATACATACCTACAATTCCTATAATCCAGTGAATTATATAGTGAATTTTCTCACTACTCCTTTTTGTGGTTTTTCTCAATTTGGATTCACATAAAAATATCACGTTTTCATCAATTATTGTGATGTGTTTATTATTTTGCATTTACATCTTAAACACATACTCTTGTTTGTTGTGTGGGTCGACCATCTGATTACTCGCAGCAAAAAATCTTCGCCATAAATGATGCTTTCGTTGAGAGCTGAGTCCATACACTTAAGATCTCTTCCCTAAAAATCCAAAAAGCCTTCCTCAAAAAGCCTCTTTCAGATTGACCATAGCCCTAAGAAAGTGAGTTGTCGATGGCGCAACATCGAAAAATAAGGCCATCACAACCGCTGGGGCATGACCCTTGCACCATCCAATATTCAGCGGCATTCCACATAGAACTCTAACTCCTCCTCGCCTCAGGGAGAAATCACCAATGTCCAACTACCGCAGCGACACAAAGACTACCTCCTATATATGCTTACTGACTTGAAAGAGCAGATGAAGGAACAACAAGCCCAATCAGATCGCGATCGAGAGTAGGCGACTGTTGACTACGAGAATGCCATCTGTGAGCATGAGGCATTGAGGCTACTCGAGACCAACTCCAGGCTCAAATCACTGTCCTCTCCGTAAGAAGGCCTTTGTTCACTCTCAAAATCAGAACTGGGGGCAACCTGCCTTTAAGATGTTTGCCCAAACTGCACCCTCTGGTTTTGTTTTGATGATTACAAATCACATGATGTTATTTGGTACTAATCAAGTTCTAGTATTTATAAGCTTGTAGGTTTCAAGAGAAAAGATTGTGGTTCATTCTTCCTCTAAAGGAAGGTTATAAAGTGATAATCTTGACTCAAGGAAGGGATTCAAGAAAGGACAATCAAGATTGATGATCGAGGGTGAACAGTGCACGAAAAGTGTTATTTTGAAAAGTGTGAGTGCTGCAGCTTCCTTGATACTTTCGTTATAGCATGATGGCAAAATGGGTCGAATCTACTGGGTCAGGAAGCAACAGAAGCTTTACCGGTATGTTCACGTGCATGTTAAGTGTTTTTAAATGTTTGAAAGAATCAAAAGAAAAAAACAAAGAATGCGAAGAGAAGAATACAGTGGAAACAAAAAAAAGGTAAACATAGAAGAAAAGGTATTTGTGATTTTTGTATTTATTTCTAAAACAAAGTTAAAATAAAAATAAAACCCATACTAAATACCAATTGCTCCACCAATATGGTAACCTCTTAGTAATAGTTGCCTCACATGTATCCTTGGCCATCACTAGTCCTTGGTTCAAGAGCTTTTCAAAACATGGCCCATAAGAACACTTTCACATCCAAACTCAATAAACAAGAGCAAGGTACAATTAAACCATCAAAACTACACTAGAGAAAGTATGAAATTAAGTAATGGTATCTTGTTAGAGAGTTAGATATCAGAGTGTTAAAATCCATTATCACGAGCCATCAATGTCTCTTGCAAGAGGATGGCCATATAGAGGTTATTAGATTCATGTGAATTATCAAATAAGGAGTTATCAAGTTAGTGGTTATTGTCATGTGAGAAAAGCTAAGCATGTAAGGAGTTAGAGAGATGAAAACAATTAGAGATAAAGAGAGAATCTTTCATAGATTATCACCCTCCATTACACAAACCCTAATATTCATCTCATGTGTCGATCTCTTTCTTATTACATGGTCTACAAAAGAAAGAAAAAAAAAAGAAGAGCTAAACAACACAATGAGAGAAAAGCTATCCTAAAAACTCTCCTCTGTTCTGAAAAACCTGGGGCATTTATAGGCAAAGGGGGGACCAAGGAGGCATCATGGGGCCACACGTTGAGGATCGACAAGTGGCCCCCCATAAGGCCGCGAAAACATGGCTTTTACAACATTTTTGTAGCCCTTCTGGGGTCGTGCGATCCGCGCCCGGGTGTGCAGCCTCCTGCTGCATACCACTCCTTGTACTTCCTGTCGGTTAGTCAAAATTCGCACCGAGATTTGAAAGATCCAGCTTCTAAAACTCAATGATTATATTTGTAGGCTTTAAATATCACCAAATGAATGGAATTTTGGGCTTCTTCTTCATTTCATGCCATGGACCTCGAAACATACAAGAAAGGTATTATTACAGAATTTAATAATGAATAAATGTGAAGATGTGGTATGAAATATGCAATTTTAGAGACTAATCACACCCCCACACTTATCTTTTGCTCGTCCCGACCAAAAAAGAAAACTAAGGAAATTATTGCACCACTTTTGTAGGTGACGCAATTGCACTGAGCATGTGCAACAAGCCATTAAACCTCTAGGTTTTTCCTCGAGGAGGAGTTTTGTCTCTGGAGGATATTCAGCGGATTACACCCTTGAAATTTATAAAGAAAGAAATCAAATGTTAGTATTTTGAAAACGCATTTTGAACTGGAGAAAAGTGTTGAAATATTTTTGCGAAAATTTAAGTGATCCAAGATCATAAGTTAACCAGAAATTATTCTTCCTTAAACTAAGTCTAAATGCAAAATCTTGTTATAAATTAAATATAAGATTTTAAAATTGAATTGATTCTTTGATCTTTCATAAAGACTCTTAGAAAATATTCACTTTGTGAACTGTGAAAATTTTTGGTATATCAACTCTAACTTTCATGTCATTTATTTATATCAAAAAAATAAAATAAATTTTTTCTTCCCTTAGTTTTCTTAGGATTTCTAGGTTACCCGATTAGTGAGCCTTTAGCCTGTTACTCCTAAACTAGATGGTTTTAGAGAACCAGATGAGAAAATATCCCTCGAGCTTAAGGACTCGAGTAAACAAGGGCACAAAACTTAAGGGAATTTTTTTTGTTTTGGTCTACCATTTTAGGCATGAATAATCATGCTTCTTGAGACATAATTACCCAGCTTCAATAAGTAGTTTTATTAGCATCATTTTTATATATATTTTTAAGGCATTTTCAGTCTTTGTTTCAATCTCAGAAAATTGTGTAAATGTGAAGTGCATATATCTTAGGCAAAAAATTCGAGATCAAATTATCTTTCCAATCTTACTTTTTATCCTAAAATTTAACCAAGATCTATTATTTTGACTCGGTTTAAGAATTCATAATTTTAGGTCTTCTTAATTCCTAAGATCCTCTTAACTTTCTTAGAAATAAATAAAACTTTTTCTCTTATTTTAAAAAGTTTTGTTAAAAAATAAAAAAGAGTTTCTATACAAAAACAAAATCTAAAAATTTTCTGAAAAGAAGTGTAAAAGAAAGAAAGTTTAGAATAACCTGCGTTAGTAAACCCTCCTCCACACTTATCTCATGCATTGTCTTCAATGCATCGTGAATGTATATATGCATAAAACAAATGAAAAAGGATCTCATAGTGGTGGTTCCGGTGGTGGTCTGATTGGTCCACAAAATGCGGCCCAATCCAAATATTGTGGATCTCGAAAGAACCGATCAGTGACCTCTCTAATATGACCCATTAAAAGAATGTAGAAGTGTATGGTTTTATTTAAAAATTATCTCCATTAAATTTTTAATTTTCATAAATATTTCTTGAGTCAATTTGATCAACACTTTTATCCAACAATGAAGTGTGATTGTGGAAGATGATTGATTTGGGCTCAAAAGGATCAGGAACTAATATTGACTTGGGAATTTGACTTAGATCAAGTTGAGATTCAAAAGTAAGAGTCAAAATAGGTTCAGAAATTGGTTCCAAATCAAAGAATTGATATTCACACACTTTTCCCATTAACGGAATGTGATCGTAAAATATTGGTGATTCAATTTCCTAGTTTACTCATACAGAATTTAATATTAAGTCGAAAATATGAAAAAAATCTGGTAAAGATACTGGAGTTATTATTGAATCAAAAAGTAAAATGAAATTACCAACTTGTGGATCGGGATCGCATTCATACTCAAGTTCAATTTTGGAAAAGGATAACTTGCAAAAATATCAAGATGGTTCTCAAAATATTGGGCAAGTTCAAATGGATGGAATGAAATTGAATCTTGATTTTTGTCCATGGAAGTAATGTAAATGGGCGAAATTATTGATTCAAGTTCATGAATTATGGGAATTAAAACTGGCTCAGGAATGTTATTTAGTTCAGATAACAATATAAGAGTTGATATTGATTCAAGATTGGATTAGAATTACTAAATTGAAGCGCAGGTTCACATTCATCTTTAATTTCAATTTTAGAAAATGGATAACTTGTCAAAATGTCAAGAATTTGATTTTGGTCAAGTTCAGAATAGTATGATGAAATTGAATCTTGATTTCCAAAATGATATGATTCTTGGGTCATATGAAAATTTAGTAGACAGTGGAAGTCAAACTTGTTTTGAATTTGTTGCTCGGGTACCGGCACAAATTCTATAGTCTTTTTCAACAATAATTTTTCTTTTAGTGGTTCTAAAAAAGAACTAAACGAATTCTGTGGATATGATAAGGCCACCATATTTTCAAATTATTTTGAGCCTCAATCATTTCTTCCAAACTCCTTTGTAACTCTGATTTTTCTACAATTGGTGGTTCTGAAAAAAAGTATGTGAAGTAAAATGTGGGAAAGAAGATGGTGAACAATGTGATTGATAATCTAACTTAGGGGTGGTGAATCCCCACTGGCTCTGTGAAGAGTGAAAATTATTTTGAAATTTTAAATCATAGAATTTAGGATATGGGTCATATTTGAGTCGGACAAACCCAGTCAGGCCCATATGATTTGTTCACATTATACATAGCCGGGTTGGAGTTATCCGAGTCAAATGAGATTGGGATAAAATATGAATTCAATTAGGATTGAAAGAATTATTGTTGAAATCCATTTCACAATTTACAAAAAGAAAAACAAACAAACAAACATCAAATAAAGAAAAAGAAAAAGAAAACAAGTCTATGCTAGGGTTGACTTACACCTAAACGACTCCTAACTAGTTAGACAGTCCATGGAGGGTACCTTGTAAAAATCTGACTATAAGTTAATCGTCAAGTAAGTGCAAGACTAGTGGGAGGTATCCGTGCAGGAGCAATGGGCCTAATTATGCCAAACCACTGTTCTTCGAGGTTTTCCTTCTCAATCCCCAACTTTGAACACCGATTTGACAAGAGTCAAACTCTAACAACTTTTCCCTTAGGCCAATCTCCTAAATGAGTCCGAGATGTTTCTAGGGGCCAACGTCTTGCAAGTTTTATGAAGGCTTGGGTTGTGTGAGTGGGGAGGTGATTTTTGGGCTAAGGGAGGGTAATGACTTCCCCACCTTATCTTATATTGAGTTCTGCTCTTAATTTCAATTTGTGCAATTGTGCAATATAGATAAGAATGAACACACAAAGCGAGTAAATCACCCACCTGTTTGTCTTAACTATATGCAATACAATATGTACACATCGGTCCAGATTACAACAACAGAAGAACAAAATACAGTATATTGGAATAAAATTTACACGTGCCTAGATGCAAATGTCTAAATAATTTTAAAACACCAATTATCATATTTTAGTTTTAATTATTACAGTGCACAGGTAATCTAAATAAAGACTAGGAGCAGAAGATAGCAATATATAAAGATTTACGCAACCACGCAAAAGTAAGTGTGAATTTCTGCAATTCCAAAAATTTCACCTGCACAACAATAAAAAGAAGAAAAATTAATGAAAAAGTGAGATCAAACTATTCCCATCCTCGGCAATGGAACCAAAATTTGAACAGGAGTGAACCGTGCATGAAAAGTGTTGTTTTGAAAAGTGTGTGTTTTGGCTTCCTCGATACTTCTGTTATAGCACAATAGCTAAACGGGTCGAATTCATAGGGACGGGAAGTGATAGAAGCTTTGTTGGTATGTTCACGTGTATGTTAAGTGTTCTTCAATGTTTGAAAGAATCAAAAGAGAAGAAACCAAAGAATGAGAAGAGAAGAATACAGTGGAAACAAAGAAGAGGTAAACATAGAAGAAAAGGTATTTGTGATTTTTGTATTTATTTCTAAAATAAAGTAAAAGATAAAAAGAAAACTCATGGCTACTAACTACTAATTGCTCCACCAGTATACTAACGTCTTAGTGATAGTTGCCTCACATGTATCCTTAGCCATCACTTGTCCTTGGTTCAAGAGCTTTTCAAAGTATGACCCATAAGATCACTTTGACATCCAAACTCAACAAACAAGAGGAAGATACAATTAAATCATCAAAACTATACTAGAGTAAGCATGGAATAAAGCAATGATAACTTGTTAGAGAGTTAGATGTTAGAGTGTTAAAATCTATCATCATGAGCCGTCAATGGCTCTTGCAAGAGCAAGACCAAGTAGAGACTATTAGATTCATATGGATTATCAAGTAAGAAGTTAGCAAGTTAGTGGTTAGTTGCCATTAGAGAAAAAGCTAAGCATGTAAAAGAGTTAGAGAGATGAAAATAATTACAGATAAGAAAGAATCTTTCATAGATTGTCACCCTCCATTACAAGAACCCTAACTTTCATCTCATGTATCACTCTCTTCCTTATTACGTCGTCCACAAAAGAAAAGAAAAACAAAAGAAAGAAGAGCTAAACTACACAAATGGGAGAAAAGCTATCCTAAAACCTCCTCTCCTTTGTTCTAAAAAACCTGGGGTATTTATAGGCAAAGGGGGGCACCAGGGAGCCATCACGGAGCCACGCGTCGAAGCTCGACACGAGGCCCCACCATAAGGCCGCTGAAACGTGGTTTTTACTGCATTTTCGCGGCCTTTCTAGGGCCGTGCGCGCCGCACCAAGGTGTGCAGCCTCATGCTACACACCACTTCTTATACCTCCTGTTGATTTGTCGAAATTCGCTCCGAGATTTGACAGATCCAGCTTCCAAAAGTTAATGGCTATTTTTGTAGGCTTTAAATACACCAAATGAATGGGATTTTGTGCTTCTTCTTCATTTCATGCCATAGACCTTGAAACATACAAGAGAGGTATTATTAATAGAATTTAATATTGAATAAATGTGAAGATGTGGTATGAAATATGCAATTTTAGAGACTAATCAATTGACCTTTGAAGAAGCCCACTTGAAGATTACTTGAAGACATGTCGAACCTATATAAGAAAATAGTATTTTAAAGTGTAAAATATTGAATTGATTATCAAGAAATCACACACACAAAATGCATGTTTTCATATCTAGTTTTTAGGCTTTGATATTTTACAAATTTTATTTTAATATATACTCAATATTTTTCCAAGTTTTATTTTTTTAATATCTCAAAAAGAAGTTCACATGTTTGGAATATGTTTTTTTTTTTAATCTCACATGTTTGTGCTCAAAATCTATCTATATGAACTTGTTTTTGAAAGAATTTATAAAGTTTATTGTGTATTAAAACATGTTTTTAATAGAAATATAGTTGAAATATTTGTAGCCTTGATATAGATGTATGACAGCCAGGTTGAGCTATTGACAACTCAGTGGAGCTTTCGACAGGCCAATCAGGTGGACTGTCAAAAGTTTCTCTTCAAAGAACAGTTAACATTACAGTTCCTAAGGGTTCCTCTGTTATTGGTTTGCTTCAAAGTCAATGGGGACTGTTGACAGCTAATAGATACGTGATGTATCAGCTGAGTTGTCAACAACCTCATTGGGTTGTCAAAAATCTAAGCCCTGTAATGGCAAAATTAAGAGTCGTTACACATTTGGGCTGTCGATAGCTCTTCTGATAGACCTGCTATAGTAACGGCTACATTTTATATTGTGATTTATTTTTGACTTTTCTCAGCGGGTATTTTTATAGTTTTTGCATCTAATCACCCATTTAAAAACTTGATTTACCCTTCTAATAGTTTTTACCTATTGCCTATATATAGTTCATTTGTAGAGGATTAAACACAAGTTTTCAAAAGTTAAAATTCAAAAAATTAAGTTTATTCAAAAGAGAAAAGTTTCTAGCTTTCAAGTTTCAAGTGCTCTCATTTCTAAACTAATTTATACAAGTTCTTAGCTCTGAAATTCATTCATTCATTTCAACTAAATTTTCTCTTTCACAAATTTCTTGAGCTTCACTTCTCATTTTATATTATAGGAAGTTGTAAAAGAGAGTGTTTGTGATCTTTGTGGTTACCAAGAGCTTGTAAATCTTAGTGGCTTTGTGCTACCTCTTGTGTAGAAGATTAAGAGTTGTAGTTATATATTTCTGTCTTGTGTAGACCTTATACTTCCTTTATGGAAAATCCTTTGTGGATAATGAAATCCTTCACGCGGTGAAGTCGAGGACGTAGAGCTTAGTGTCCGAACCTCAAAACAAATCTCTTGTGCTTGCGATTGCTTTCTCTCTTGCTCTTACTTTATTTCTATTGCTTACATTTTTGTTTTTGCTTTCATTTGTACTTGTTATTTATCTCTTGCATCATTCATACTTATCGATTTTCCTCTTTAAATCAAGAACGCAATTAAGCACCTTAACTCTTATCTAAAGAACTATAGAGGAGAAGTTCTAGAGCCCTTCATAGGAAATCTGACTTCACTTCTTTATTTGAGTTAACCATTTGTATCATTGATTTTAATTGTTATATTTTCATATATGATGAGCATTACACTTAGTCACCCCATCTTGGTGTACTTTTAATTGGTATAAGAGCATTGGGCTCTAGTTTTTGCTTTGACCACCTTAGAGAGATCCTTTGGCAAATCATTTGATTCGCATCTTTTCTTGCTATCCATACTAGTATACATGGCTGAGGGTATTAAGACTCCATCTAAGTTTGATGGCCTTAACTTTCTCGTATGAAAAGTTAAGATGACCGTGTTTCTGCAATCCCGAGGATGTAGGGTTGCAAAGGCGGTGACCAAATCCTTTAGTGTACTCGATAGTGATGAGAATACTTGGTCCGAAATTACCACCAAAGATTTGATGCCAATGCGAAAGCTCACTGTGCAATGCTTCAAGCCTTAAATAATGATTGTAGATCTAGGATAATCATTGTATATCCATCTATGAGATTTAATCACACTTAGTAGTCACGAACGAGCGAACTTCGTAAGTCAAAAAGAGCTAAGATTGATCTCTTACATTCTCAATATGAGAATTTTTTATGAATGAGAATGAATCCATTGATGATATAATTATCAAGTTTACTAAAATCGCAAATGGTCTTGCTTCTTTAGGTGATGCAATAGATAATGATAAAGAGGTGAGAAAGATCATCTGTGCTCTTCCACTATCTTGGAATCTCAAGTCAACTACATTGAAGGAGCTTAATGACAAAGAAGACATGGAGCTTATTGGTCTCATTAGGAATCTAAAAACTCAAGAGATGGTAAGAAAAGCTAAAAAGAAGAAGATATCCCAAAGGAAGACTCTTGCCTTAAAATCTACTCCTTCCACCTCTGACAAAGAAGAAGATGATCTTGAAGATGATGAAGATTTGTCCCTCCTCGTGAGGAATATGAGAAAGATGTACAACAAGGCCAAGTTTGAAAATAGAAGAAGATGGCAAGGGAAGAAGAAGAAGATAATTTGCTACAATTGCCGGAAGCCCAGACACGTCATTGCCGATTGCCCAGAGACAAAGAGGAAATCCTCAACCTCCAAGAAGCCATACAAGAAGAAAACATTGAAGGCAGCATGGGATTCGAAGAGCAAATCCAAAGAAGAAATGGATACGACACATGTGTGCGTCATGATAAATGAGAACACATCTAAGGTAACATCTGAATCTTCTCTTGATAAATGCAAATTATCCATGGACGAATTGGGTGAACTTTTGAAAAACTTTCCAACAACTATAATTTTCTCAATAAAAGTATTTAAAAATGAAAATAGAAAAATGAACTTCTTCAAAACCAACTAGTTGTTATCTCTAAAGAAAAAGAGGTTTTATCTTCTACTCTTCAAAAGACACAAAAGGTTTTTGATGCACTCAAAATTTCCTGCAAAGCTAAATTTCCTATTAATGATGAAAATAAGATTTCCATTTTGAAAAACAAAATTAATACTTTGAACAATTTTTGAAAAAGTGTGGATTTGACAAAGCTAGATTAGAAGCCATAATTTCAAAGAGGCAAACTCAAAGGAAACAACAAAGTCATAATGTTCTTACTCTCTCCATCATGCTCACATACAAGCATAATAATATCCTCACCATACCACACATGTTCATTCTCATCATGCTCATATACATCATGCATTTTTATATGCCAAGGTGTATACATGAACTTATTGTGGCCGCAAAGGTCATTTGGCCATGTTTTGTTATGATAAATTGAATGCATCCTATAGTCATGTACGAGTCGAAAAACTAACACTCTAGAACCCAAAAAATTTTGAGTACAAAATCAACTTCTGTTTTACATGATATATTGGAAATTACCTGATTTTGTGATATTCTGAGAAACAAAATTCCGTAGCCTTCTCAACTGCCGAGGCGGAGTATTTTGCAATCGGGGCTTATTCTGCACAAGTTCTTTGATGAAGCATACTCTCTTTGATTATGATTTGCATTATAATCATATTAAAATAGTTTCTGATAGTACTGATACCATTAATATGACCAAGAATAAAAATCAACATTGTAAGACCAATCATATAGAGATTAGATATTACTTTCTTAGAGATCATTATGAGGAAGGAGATAGATATTGATTATGTTTCTACTAATTTTCAATTAGCGGATTTTTTTACTAAACCACTTGATTATAATAGATTTTCTTTTATTTGTAGTGAATTGAATGTTTGCATTATTGATTCATGATATTTTTCCTTTGTTTTTCACAAAAGTGGTATTAATGTTTATTTTTCAATTGGCATTCATTTAGTATACATTTTTTTAAAATTTGTATGTAAACTTTAAAATATACTATTTTAAATTCATATTTGTATTTTAATAATTGGAATCTTTTTTGTTATATGACAAAAAGGAGGAAAAGATTTATGAGTTATATATTTGAGATTACGTTATGCAATTATTTCTTATCCATTCTCATGTTTGTATCTCATGTTTGTATGAAATGTTTCTAATGTTTATTTCTATTGGTATCTTTCTCCTTGTTGCTTACTTATTTGGGTTAGAGGCACGGAAGTGTTGGAACAAAGGTACATCCCTAGTTTTTAATTTGATGATTACAAACCACGTGAAGTTATTAGGTAATAATCAAGTTCTCGTGTTCCTAAGTTTTCAAGTTTAAAGATTTTGGAAGAAGTTTATTCTTACTCATAAGCAAGGTTGAGGAGATCAAGTTGATTTAAAGAAGGGATTCAAGTGTAGATGATTAAAACATGGATTTGGGAGAAGCCCTCCTTGATGAAGACATGAAGCTTTTGTAATCTTCTTTGTAAGACCATAGCATGTTTAGTTTTGGTGTTGAATTAATGCTCAAAGAAGATACAAACACATTTTTCAAAAACAAGTTTTGTTTTCGATATTTTTGTTCTAACTCATTTTTCAAAAGATAGGTATTATTTATAGTCTTTATTTTCCATTGATTTTTTAAATCAGCTTTGTACAAGTTTTCTCGAAATCTATATGTTGTCAATACATCTTATATACCTATATAATTATTTTAAAAATTGTTTCAACTTAAAAAATTCTATTTACTTTGTTTTTTGGACTTGGCTGGTCGACCGCCCGGTCGACCGTCAGTTCGGCACAGTGTTTTTGTACACTGGCTCGGTCGACTGAGCAGTCGAGCAATTATGCATAGAGTCACTTGGCTCTTGAGAATGTAGATTGGTCAATAGAGCGATTGATCGACTTACATGTCAGGACTTACTAGATTGGTCGGCCGACCGCCCGGTCGACTGATCCTCTAGTTTGGTGATTTGTGTTTTTGCCCATCCGCAGATCGACTGACCGATCGACTCTTTGTCAGGACTTACTATTTGGCTCGGCCGACTGTCAGGTCGACCGATAGACTATAGCAGCTAGTTTTTGATGGGATATCAATAAACTATAGACAAGACACATACATTTACTTTTGATAAGATGTGTATTAATGGAAACTGATAGGCGTATCAACAAACTACGTTCATAGTGGATCCCGTGCATACCCGGGATCACGACCCAGGATTGTCCAGTACTGTCCTGAACATACTGCTAGGAAAACAAAAGTGGGTCTTTTGTATGCCCATAAGGAATGTAACAGAAGTAGGGGTGCCAGTACACTCCATCAGAACACCTGGAGGCCCACATGTAGAACCAAAAGATTTTAGTTGCACAACATCCTATACCACTGTAAACATGATCACAAATTGATATCCACTAATTTTCCCCATCCTAATGCAAGTTGTTTGATTATTGCAGATTGGTTATGATTATCAATTTACGGGGAATAACAAGAGTATCATAATAGAAGGAATAGGGAGGAGTAATATAGGACTAACAAGAGGAATATGCATGTATAATACAGGCGTACAGGATGGCAGAAGTATAACAGATGATACTATCAAGTCCTCTAAAAGAGATAATCAAGTAACCGGTCAAGTAACATGTGATCAGGTGTCAGGTGACGAGTTTCAAGTGATAACATACATGTGTCAAGTGGTAACACGTCAAGTGATCAACAAAGTAAGTGTCAACAGTATATATTGTAAAGTAAAAAACAATTTGGGAAAATGGTACATATATATGAGATCAGTACGTATAACAAAAAATAATATAGCTTCAGAAAAATAGTTTAAGTAAAGATTTCTAACTCTTCACAACCATCAAAAAGGATAATAATTAATTTAATTATCAGGCAGGTGCTTGATCAAGCTAGAGCAAAAGGAGGCCGTGTCAGCATTATGCCAGGTACATGATAGAGCCTAGCTCCTGGCAGAGTTAGCGTGCAGCTCTAAATGTTAAAGCATTCGGCGAGGCTATCGCTCGCGGTGAAGCCATGATAACATATAGTTATCACTCACGGCAGAGCCACACTCCCAGTGAAGCTAAACGTACACGGTGAAGCCACATATGAAGGTCGAGCTAGAACACATGACGAGTTTACACTCACAGCGTAGCTAAATGCACACGACAAAGCAATCATATGTGCACAATGCCATCGCACGTGGTGAAGCCACACTCAAACGAGTTAGCTGTAAAGCTCTGAGCGCTAAGCTCGCCACCCAGCAGAGCAAATAGAGAACCCGAAGGCTAGGTCCGAGGACTGAGCAAAGGAGGAATAAAGTTAGCAAGCAAACAAGCGAACATTCAAGCAGAGCTAAACATGGCTGGAGCAAAGCTAGCATACAGCGCTAGACGCTATCACTCTCGGCGTTGTTACCACTTGTGACACAGCTAACACGTACGATAAAGCAAGCGTATGAATTCTATGGCATGATATGTAGCGAAGTTGTGCCCACTACATAACTACACTTGGACAGAGTTAGCGATAAAGTGCTGAGAATTAGGCATGCCTACCAGGTGGAGCATGAAAAGCCCAGAGGGCAACTAAGAAAGGTCAACCAAACAAGAGAGAGCCTTAAGAGCTATGGGCAACCACGAAGGGTCGGCCAAACATAGCAATAGAGTTGTACACAAGCAGTATACATGTATAAGTATTTAAACTATGCTATTACAAACATTCATCACACCGATACAAATACATCACACTGGTACAAATACATATTCCACAAAATACAACAGCACGACCAGAAATACAATAAAACACCCATCGAAGTGGGGTATCCAATAAAGCGAGATCACTTACCTAAAATCTCAGAGCACTCGTGGAAATCCTGGAAACTCCAAATACCAATGTGAATATGCAATCAAATACTATTAAATATATATATGTATGTGTGTGTGTGTATATGTATATGTGGAGAGATTGAGAGAGTAAGGGAGTGGAGAGTGAGAAAGTGAGAATTTTAGGAGAGGGGGAGAGCTGGTCTCGTTGCCGGCCAGAGAAAAGAAGAAGGCAAAAGGAAAGAAATGAAGAAAGAAGAGAAATGAAGGAAAAAGAAGTAGGGAAGCCTGTGGAAGGTTGTGGAAAAAAAAAGAAAAAGGAAAATGAAAAGAAAAGAAAAAGAGAAAGAAAAGGAGAGAAAAAGAAAAAGAAAAGAAGAGAAGAGGAAAAGGAAATACCCAGGTAATAACTCCAGATTCGAGAAAATACCGAAAATGCTAAAAAAAATAAGTAACTCGAAAAGTCCCCCAAAATTTTATAAAATAGAAAATATTATACTGAGGTATATGATGAAATCAAATTTAATAAATTTAATCCCATTATCAAATTAAAAATACTTAAATTGATCGGTGATACTGGTCAACACTAATTCGATCGAATTTTAATTATTTAGAAAAATCTTTAAAAATGTTTTAAGATTGAAAATGTGATCTTGAGAAATAATACAAAATAAAATTTCAAAAATTCAATTCTATCTTTAAATTAAAAAATTCAAGAATCGATCGGCGATACCAATCGATACCGATTTTAAAGATTTTGTAAAATAATTCAGAAAATTTCAGAAAATCATGAAAAATCTAAAATATTGAAAAACAATATTTGAAACTGAACTGGTGAAATTTGACTAGCAGAAAGATCAAATTGAGTAGTGCACTGGATCGGGTTCCTGATTCAGACTAGGGCTGATTTGAGTTTAAAAGTCCGAGTCCAATACCAAATAATAATGTAAATAGTCTCAAAACAAAAATAAATATGCGGAGACCAAAAAATATAATCAAAAAATTAGAATACGTATCCAAGTATTCTAGGAATTTATGTTACATTCCATCCACCTTAGAAAAATTTCTTCCTCGAAGTTTTGATAAGGGAAAGATGAACACAGAAAAGATAGGAATAAGGATTATACCAATTAAGATATGAATAATTGAGGGTAATACTCATAACCAACTGATCATTAAATATGAGACTTAGATGGCTTCCACATTACCTGCCGTATAAAGATTCAGACGGTGCCATATTGATACTGACATGATATATGTTAATAAGTGAATACCGCTAGAACTTCAGTAGACTGGCCCACTCTGAAAAATATGAAATGAACTGACTAAGAAACTGGTCAAACTTTTACTGCCTGGATTCTGTTAGAATCGACAGAGATTATTTCTTTCATGGCATGAAGCTGTTCTTGACAAAGAATCTATAAAAAGATTACTAGATCTTCTGCATGTTCTTTGTCACTCTAAAAGTAGACCATAATATCATAGATAAAGAGAACACAATAAACTTATCGCAGATAAAAGATAATAATAACAAATTCTGAATGCTGGCATTGATTACTCTGAAAGGTATAGCAAAAATTTTATAATAACTGTAGAGAGTCATGATGCAAACTTCTGAATAATAACCTGACTGCAGATCAATTAAGAGAATGCCCGAACTCCGTGAAGTTGATAGAAGAGATCGTGATATTTTATGAATAATATAAATAGAAAATACCATAGCTTTACCCAACAGAAGTGCTGAATCAGGAAATTCATTTCATAGATGTTTTTTGTGTAGCAGTACTGTTTATCTAATTATATTAGACCTGATTACCCCACTTTATGTACTAATCCCCGTGATGCATTCAAAAACTATTCGATACAAAATAATTTAATGTACTGAAACCACAGAATACCATAACAGGGAGAGAGTGAACCATATCTTACCTGACGCTACATCTTTTGTCTATCCATATCTTATATGATATAAAAGCAATGAAAACTAGAAAGCAAAAAGATGTAAGAGGTTTAGGAATCAAAGGAAGGATAATCAAGAGGGAATAGATTACTTGATTTTGAAAAAATTCTTCAAATATTTTCTTTTTTTTTTGAAAATGTGTTTTCAAAAATACAATTATTTTTCTTTCTTTCTTTATGGATTTTATGGGTGTAATTCACTAAAAAGCCATACGAGACACACACTCGTCCTCTAGGGTAACCTAGAAGTTTAAAACGGATTATTGCACATGCTAAGTGCAACAGTGATTCCTAGGAAAGTGAGTTTAGTTAGTTAATTTTCTCTTTTGTTTTACTTGAGGATGAGCAAAAAGATAGGTGTGGGGGTGTGAGTGTTTATCAAATGTGCATATTTTAAATCATATTTTCATATTTATTTTTATAAAATATTGCTATGTAATTGTATTTTTTCTTAGTAATGTGCAAGCCTCCATTAATAAAAAAAAGAAGCCCAAAGAAGCCCAAAAGCCTAAAAAACCAATAAAATTTAGAGTTTAATAAACCAATCCTATTTGGAGTTTTAAAAGAAATTCCAATTAAATTTGAAGTTCTTAATCAATTTAGACCTAGATTCACACTGGACACTTTTTAATATTTTAATCATAACTTTCCCTATAATAACTCAAATCTAGTGAATCAAGATGCTCCAGAAAGAAGACTTAAATAGTTACAATTTTATGTTGACCACTATTTCTAATTCTATCATTTGATAAGTCATATTTAGCAATCAATATGTCAACTACCTGCAGACCAATTCAGAATTGAATTCCCATATAAAATTCTGAATAAATCAAAACAAGTTTGAAAATAAGAAGAGAATTCAATTTCAAAAATTGAAATTAGTTTGCTCCCCAAGTCAAGAGAAACGATATTATCTTAATATCCAAATTTCAAATTTAAGTTCTGAAAATATATCTCTTGATGGGTGCACAACTTCTACTAGGAGTCTATCCACTACTTCTACTATAAATAGAGAGGTAGAGCATAGTGAAAAATGCATCTCATCTCAGACACCACAGGACTCAAAAGCAATTCAAGAAGAGTTTTGAGTGTTGTAATGCGAGTTTTGAAGAAGATCAAGAGTTTTGTAACAACAATTCTTCAATGAAATTGAATCTTCTTCGATAAAGATCGTTGAATGGTTATTGATATTGCATAATTGTAGTCATATTTCTCATATCTATGTTAAAATAAACTTTATTTTTTATTATCTTTTTTTTAATAATGTGCAGGGCATTACCAAGGGAAAAGTAAGAGCAAAGAAGCCCAAAGCCCATCTAAATTCTGATTTAATTCAGAATTAATTCAAATCAAAATCAAGGACAAATTAATGATGATCAAAAAGATAAAACTGGTTGATAATCGATTAAACTTAGATTTTCATAAGATCCAGTTAGTTAACTAAAAACCAATAGAGAATCATCAAAATCAATAGGCAAATAACTGATAAAAGGAAAGAAGACTAGATGATTGGAATCCTCTCCTTGGATGTGGCCAGGGCCGCGAATCTGTGACCATGTTATCAGATAAGGGGGAGCGTTTGCTTCCCCTATCTGTTCACCCCACTCCCCTCTGGGTTATCCCTATAAATACTAGAAATTTTGTGTTGAGAAGGGACGAAGACAAGGATCTAAAATTTTCATTCTTAAGGCTAGGATTTATGTTAGATAATTGCTATTCATTTGTAATTTCATTTGTTGTCCTAGTCTAGTCCAGTCACAAGTAAGAGAGAGAAAGAGTGATTGTAATCCTACATTGAAGTGACATCAATAAAGATTCATGATTTTCCTTCTTCTCCAAACTATCTGGTATGTTACATTTGTTTTTATGCATTATTTTACATCGAACATGAGTAACCAAGCATTTTTCTGTGCACGCTATCTATCTCTTCTATCCCTCTTCTCTTGATTGGTTTCCATTAAAGTAACCCCACTTGAATTATTGGTATGCCATGTCAAGCTCTGTTCTTGAAGGAGCATGAGGATGAGTGTTAAACTTTAAACATTTATTTCAAAAACACACCTATTTCTAAATTATTCTTATTTATACATTCTACCTTGCTTGATTGTTTAACATTCTATTTTTTAATATTGTGTAAAGAATATTTTTATTTTTAAAACAAAACCATCTTATTTATTTTACTTGAACACTCAAAGGAGACTTTGTGTTTTGCCCATGACAAAAGTGAGACATTAAAATTTCCTTGAAAAAAGTAAGTAGTTGAGTTGAAAATTAGCGAGCCCGGATCGTTTTCATAATTTAAATCACAACATAATCACTCTCAAAGCATTTTCAAAGATCTGTTGGCCCAATGGCCTTCCACTCTAGTTTTGATGATGATCAACTCATGTAGTTATGTTTACTAATATTCTTGTGTTTCTAAGTTTCAGATCATTAACAGGATATTAGTTGGTGATTAGCTTCAACAAGAGGTGTTTGGAAGCTTATCATGTTGATTCTGGTGCAAAACTTAAAGATCATACCTTTGCACTTGGAGGATCACGCGTTTGGGATCGAGTCTACTTGAAGATGAAGATCGTCAAGGAGACTTAGGTATCCTAGTTTAGATAGAGTTTTAGATCCATATTTGTAAAGCTTAGTTTAGTTGATATGCTCAAGTGCACAAAACACACACGTTTCATGATTTGGTTCTTGGTTTTCATGAATAATAGATCAAAACAAGTTTACTTTATACCTATGTATATTAGATATGGTCTAGATATACATACATGCTTTAAACTTGCTAGACAACTTATTTTGACTATCCTATTCATGTTTTGAAAAAATCAAGTTTGACAAAATACAAGTTTTGTTTTTGATAAAATTGGCAAGACACAAAAATGAATTGATATGTTGATATATTGTCTTGAAATTTTTATCACTTGTTTGAGTTTCAATATAAAATGATAAAACAATTTTTATGGTATTTTTAAAAGAGATAAAAGATTTTTTAGAAAATATTTTTCCAAATTTTCTGACCTTATTTTTGTGCTGACAGGCTGGTCGGTCGACCCTGACGGTCGACCGCACCAAGGGCCGGTCGACCGTTCGGGTCGACCGACGTGCACAGACGTGCACGTCTGTAAGGCACAGACACGGTCGATCGGAACGGTCGACCGAGTTGAGAGCTCTGCTCTCGGGTTTTCTGGGTCGACCGGGCCGGTCGACCGCAGTTGCCCAACGGTCATAATTCTGACCGTTAGCGGTCGACCGGACCGGTCGACCGGTGGCCTGTCAGGCTGCCACATCAGCCTAACGGCTAGTTTTGTATAGGGGCTATATAAACCATCTCTTTGGGGATTTTGGCCAAGTTTTCTAAGAGAAAAATTTCCAGTTTTCTGAAGTGTTTAAAAGAGTTTTAAAAAGAGTTTTTGGGCTTTAAAAACTTCTCATCTTTATTTGTTTTTGGTTTTTGGAAAATCAAAGAAAAGTAGGTTTTGGATTTTGATTTGGTATTTCATTTTCTATCATATACAAGAGATTTCCCAAGTAGTTTTTCTTTGTTGCTTGTTTCCAAAAACACTTTGATTCCACACTTGAGCTATATCATACTATCCTAAACTATTAGGATCTTTGTTTTATGGAAAAAGAAAGAAAGAGAGAGTTTTGAGGTTGTTGTTTGTAACCTCTAAGTTGTACACCCTTATTCTTGTTGTATCCCTCTTAGGTAGAGGTGATCGGGTGATTGGTTTGTATCCCTCAAGTGTGAGGTGATTGAGATTGTTGTGAGCCTCTTCGGTAGAGGTGTTGTTGTTGGTTGTTGGGCCTCGGTGGAGGTTGTTGTTTGAGAGAGGAGTTCGGTACTCCTAGAGTTGTAAGAAATCCTCTTTGTAGAGGTTCCCTCGGTGGGAGTTGAGATAGTGGAAATCCTACACGGTGGTGTAGGCGGGGATGTAGAGCAAGGTGCTCGAACCTCGAAACAAATCTTGGTGTTTGCGTTTTGATCCATTGTTTCTCTAACTCTCTCTCTTATAATTGTGCAAAGCATCATACTCATCATCATATCATACTTTTTGTGTTGAGCATTGATTCATTCATATCTTATACATTGCTTGTGTTGCCTTGCATCTTTTATATTGCAATTCATTCTTATATGCTTGGCTTGATTGTGTGTATTTCATATTGCTTGGATTGCTTGTGTGTGTGTGCCTAACTTATACTCATCCAACAAGAGCTTCACATAGCACCTCAACCCATTTCAAGGGGAATCAAGGGGAGTTAGTCCAGAGCCTCGCAGGGGAATTCGGCTACACTTTTTGTATTGTATTAGTTTGTGCATAATTTGCATTAGCTTCCGTCATTAGCGCACTTAGTTTTGCAATTAGTTTTAGATTAGCACTAACACCTATTCACCCCCCCTCTAGGTGTTTTTCAATTGGTATCAGAGCTAGTGCTCCTGATACTTAGGCTTAACATCCTAGGAGTGATCCATTTGCTTGCTAATCTCATTTGCATTTGTTTGTTTGCACATTCATATATAGTTTACCATGGACTTCATGACCCCTCCTAGCTTTGACCATTCCAACATTGATGTTTGGAAGTATAGGATGTCCATGTACCTAAAGACCCTAGGTTTGCATGTTTTCCTTGCCGCCACCAAGAGATGTTATCTTGGTGATAGCAATCATATAGGGGCCAATGCACAAGCCCTAGAGGCTATTAGAAGCACATTACCTAAAGATTATCTTATGTGTGTTTCTAATCTTGATTCCGCTTTTGCAGTGTGGAACAAGTTGACAACAACCACCACCTCCAAGCTTCAATTGCCAATCCAAGAAGAGGAATCTAGCGGAGAATCCGAGCCTCAACAATGCTATATGGTCCAAGGGAATGACTCCCTTGAGGTACATTCGGAATCTCAACTAGATAGTAATGATTGTGCTAGTTCTTCAAATGATTTTGTTGATCCCCATGCTTTAAATGAAGAACTATCTATTGTTTGTGAAAAATTGATTGAAAAATATAAGATTTTGAAAAAGAAAAGTCTAGAAATTGAAAAAGAAAATAAGTGTTTGCATTCTAGACTTGATTGTGTTTTGCAAGAAAAGGTTGAGGCCTATAATGAAAGGGATTCATTGAGATCTCAATTGGAACTTGCTTTAAAAGAAAATAAATTTTTAAAGTCTAAAATGATTGTGAAACTCTTTTGAAGAAAAATGAAAATTTGTCTTTTAAAGTTGATTTTGTTTTAAAAGAGAATGTTGCTTTGAAAAACAAAATCATTTCTATTTCAAATGAGTTGAATGTTTGTTTAGATAAGAATATTGTTTTGCAAAATAAAATTGATGCACATGTTTGCCATGCTAGTGTAGCTTCTTCATCTAGTCTACCTAATGCATGTACCTCTTCTTCTAAAATTATTGATGATATTTGTATGTTAAAGAAGAGAGTAGATTGTTTGGGCTCCACTATGAGCCAATGTGCCATGAACCACTCACGGTTGGAAACCTTGGTTCGAAAGAAACAAGTTCCATCCTTTATGCATGCACACCCATCACGGCATACACATGCTTCACACGGACACCATCAACACAAGTATGCTCATGTGTACACATGTACACATTGCGGCCGAAAAGGCCATCTTGCTAAATTTTGCTATGATCGTTTACATGCTGAGAATTTAGCAAAGAAATTTGTTTGGGTTAGAAATGAGACTAACCCCCATGGACCCAATAAGAGATGGGTACCAAAGACCACCCCTCCTATTTTTGATGTAGGTGTGGGCTCTCACATGACGTGAGAGTGATGACACCTTGGAGTAGATGCGTTCCGTACTTAAAGGAAATCATATGGATGCATCACTTTCAAGGGAAGAGATGGTGGAGAGGACCACCAAGTTTTGAAGACAAGAAGAGTTGCCTTGAGGTTTGGTAACGATTCCTAAACTCCCATGCTTTCATATTCATTTGTTTATGGCATATTTTTGATGTCTATGGATTAGTATGTAATTTTCATGTTTATTAGATCCTTGACATACATGTATAGTATTTGAGACACACATGCTTATATGATCCCATTCTTAGTGTTCTCACTTTTGTTTAAGCTATAATGTACATCATGAATCTAATACATGTGAATTTACATAGTAATCATGTTTTAGTCTTATCATGATGATTTTTATATTGTGTTTTGATGCTTCATGTTAAGGTTACTTGTTTAGATGTTAGTTTTCATTAAGACTAGGAATTATACTTGTACATATAGTGGGCCACAAATAAATCTATATATGTATGAGCTTGAACGCTTATTTGAACCCATTAGATGTGCTAGTATAGTCTAGTTTTGATGATTCATACATTTCAAACTTGTATTCCATTTTTGGATTTGTTTTATGAGTTTTCACTTCATGTATATGTTTGTATTCCCAAACTTTAAGATATACATGTATACCCTTAAGTCATTTGCCTTTCATGCAAATATATATATATGGACTCAATTGTGTTTAGGGATATGTATGTATACTTATTGTGTTGACAATTCATACATTTACCTTGAAATGAAAATTGCTTTAATGAAAATTTAGCCTTTCATGATTTTCATGTATTTATATTTAACTTCATGTATATGTCCATCTTATCCAAACTATTGACTATACATGAGTATCCTTTTTGAGCCACGTGCCTTAATGCATATATTTGTGGACTCGTTATGTTTTGGATATGTATGTATACTATAGTTTGTATTAGACATACATATGCCTTGAAGATTAGATAGTTTTGATGATTTCGTGTTTTAAGGAATAATTGAGCTTATTGCCTAATTTTCATGATTATGATCTTCATATTTTATTTTTACACTCACATTTATTGCTTGCTCATGTTTTATTTTCATGAGTCTTATTTATGCCTAATTGAACTTGAGTGTTTGATATGATGTGGATTCCATATTTATGAAAAACAATTTTGTTTTATTCCTTGCTTGAAGGATTTCGTACTAGTTAACAAATTTTTCCATTTAACTAGTTGCGATATTCTTCATATGGTAGAGATTTTCAAACAAAACTAAATTTTCAAATCTATTTTTGAAACCCCTACCTTCTAAGGGAGGTTGGATGGGAGTCCATGCCTTGTATGTTTATATGAAAATCCTTTTAAACTTGTGCATGAGATGGGTGGATTGGTAATATGATGTATACACTTGAATTTATTGTTATGTCAATTGGTATCATTGAACTCTTTCAATTGGTATCACTTTGATCTTCTTGTATACTCATATATGTTTTGTATGTATGTATGATTTCAATTCCAAGTATATCAATTTCTATTGGTATCTATTTTCCATACATATATATGTTTGTGTTTATGCTAGTGCTTGAGTTTCAATTTGTTTCAATTGATTACTTTTAAATTGGTATCAAGACTATGCATATTTTAGTTTGTATTTCATAAAGGGGGAGAAATTTGATTTTGTATTTCAATTGGTATTTGTACTCCCACACTTTATGATTAAAAGTTGTTATTTTAAACATATGATATCAACATCAAATTGTTTATATGTTTTAAAATGAACAATTCTTACAATTGGTATCAATGTTTCTATGTAAAATCTTTTCAATTGGTAAAATATTTACAATTGGTATCATATTTAAGAAATTCAAAATTTGTTTTGGTTTCAAGATTCATGTTTAAGAATTCAAGACTTATGTTTAATTACAATTGGTATTTCCAAAATTTTGTTTAAAAAAAATATTCAAAGTTTTGATTTGTATTGTTTATATGCAAGGAGAGCTTAACATCTCTTCATATAGATTCATGTTGAGTGTGTTGTGTATTGAAGAGCTTCACATCTCTTCGTTATGTGGTACACGTGTGTAGGGGGAGCTTCACATCTCCTCTTATTCATTACATAATGTGTGTTATGTGAATTAGGGCTTAACTTCCCTCCTTCATGTAATGCATATGTGTAGGGAAGCTAACTTAGCGTCTTCCTCTTCATGAATGTATATAGCATATAACACTTATTATCCTTGTTTATTTTCTTTTGGTATCAAGATGCTTCATTGACATATTTTCAATTGATATCATGTTTTAAAGTCACCCCTTATTGACTTTGTTTTTGTTTTAGACAAAAAGGGGGAGAACATTGTCTTTTATTGTTTTGTTTGACATAAAGGGGAAGAAAGATTTTACCCCTCGTTTTATTTATGGTTTTGATTACCCTTTGTTGATGATTGACAAAAAGGGGAGAAAGATTTATGAAGTTTTATATGCATGCTTATGTTTATGCATATATTATGTTTTAATCATAGAGTTTGCTTTGTAATTGGTATCTAGAGCTTATTTTGTTTTGAATATTCCATTTGATATCTAGAACCATTTATTGTTTATGCATATGCATATTTCATGTTTAATATTCATTGCATATATTTATTGTTTATCCCTATGCATGAGTTAAGGGGAGCTTCCTTGAAGCTTATCTTTAATCCATGCATATATAACTCCATGAGTTTTGTCATCATCAAAAAGGGGGAGATTGTTGGCCCAATGGCCTTCCACTCTAGTTTTGATGATGATCAACTCATGTAGTTATGTTTACTAATATTCTTGTGTTTCTAAGTTTCAGATCATTAACAGGATATTAGTTGGTGATTAGCTTCAACAAGAGGTGTTTGGAAGCTTATCATGTTGATTCCGGTGCCAAAGCTTAAAGATCATACCTTTGCACTTGGAGGATCACGCGTTTGGGATCGAGTCTACTTGAAGATGAAGATCGTCAAGGAGACTTAGGTATCCTAGTTTAGATAGAGTTTTAGATCCATATTTGTAAAGCTTAGTTTAGTTGATATGCTCAAGTGCACAAAACACACACGTTTCATGATTTGGTTCTTGGTTTTCATGAATAATAGATCAAAACAAGTTTACTTTATATCTATGTATATTAGATATGGTCTAGATATACATACATGCTTTAAACTTGCTAGACAAACTTATTTTGACTATCCTATTCATGTTTTGGAAAAATCAAGTTTAACAAAATACAAGTTTTGTTTTTGATAAAATTGGCAAGACACAAAAATGAATTGATATGTTGATATATATTGTCTTGAAATTTTTATCACTTGTTTGAGTTTCAATATAAAATGATAAAACAATTTTTATGGTATTTTTAAAAGAGATAAAAGATTTTTTAGAAAATATTTTTCCAAATTTTCTGACCATGTTTTTGTGCTGACAGGCTGGTTGGTCGACCCTGACGGTCGACCGCACCAAGGGCCGGTCGACCGTTCGGGTCGACCGACGTGCACAGACGTGCACGTCTGTAAGGCACAGACACGGTCGACCGGGACGGTCGACCGAGTTGAGAGCTCTGCTCTCGGGTTTTTCTGGGTCGACCGGGCCGGTCGACCGCAGTTGCCCAACGGTCATAATTCTGACCGTTAGCGGTCGACCGGACCGGTCGACCGGTGGCCTGTCAGGCTGCCACATCAGCCTAACGGCTAGTTTTGTATAGGGGCTATATAACCCCATCTCTTGGGGATTTTGGCCAAGTTTTCTAAGAGAAAAATTTCCAGTTTTCTGAAGTGTTTAAAAGAGTTTTAAAAGAGTTTTTGGGCTTTAAAAACTTCTCATCTTTATTTGTTTTGGGTTTTTGGAAAATCAAAGAAAAGTAGGTTTTGGGATTTTGATTTGGTATTTCATTTTCTATCATATACAAGAGATTTCCCAAGTAGTTTTTCTTTGTTGCTTGTTTCCAAAAACACTTTGATTCCACACTTGAGCTATATCATACTATCCTAAACTATTAGGATCTTTGTTTTATGGAAAAAGAAAGAAAGAGAGAGTTTTGAGGTTGTTGTTTGTAACCTCTAAGTTGTACACCCTTATTCTTGTTGTATCCCTCTTAGGTAGAGGTGATCGGGTGATTGTTTGTATCCCTCAAGTGTGAGGTGATTGAGATTGGTTGTGAGCCTCTTCGGTAGAGGTGTTGTTGTTGGTTGTTGGGCCTCGGTGGAGGTTGTTGTTTGAGAGAGGAGTTCGGTGTTGGCCCAAAGGCCTTCCACTCTAGTTTTGATGATGATTAACTCATGTAGTTATGTGTACTAATAATCTTGTGATTTTAGTTTCAGATCATTAATCAAGATTTTAGTTGGTGTTTAGCTTCAACAAGATGATTTGGAAGCTTGCACATGTTGATTCAAGAGCCAAGCGTCAAAGATCATATATAGCACTTGCTTGGTGAATCACGGTTTGGACCGAGTCAACTTGGAGACGGCGCTCTACAAGAAGACTTAGGTATCCCTAGTTTAGTTTGTGTTTAGAGCCTAATTGTAAAGATTAGAATAGTATGATAATGCTCAAGTTCACAACACACACACACGTTTCATGTTTTGAATATTGGTTTTCGGTTTTCGGTTTTAGGTTTAACCGATCTTGGTTTTCATGAATAGATAGATCAAAACAAGTTTACATGATTTAATGTATATTAGATTTGTTCTATATACATGCATGCTTAATTTCCTAGACAAACTTAGTTTTGACTTACCTATTTCATGTGTATTATGTTTTGGCATTTTCGTCAAAACATATTTTGGAATTAATGACAAAAACTATGATATGTATATGTTTCATGTATATTGGATTTCTATCCATATGCATCTTGTTTCAAAATGTTTAAATATCATAGTTTTGTATTATGGATGAGTTTTGGACAAAAGGTATTCTCTATTCAAGATTCCAAGTTTGGAAAAATACTAGTTTTGGTTTTTGATAAAATTGGCAAGACACCAAAATGAATTGATATGATATATGTCTTGAAATTTTTATCACTAGTTGTGTTTCAAAATAAAATGATAAAACAAGTTTTTATGGAAGTTTTAGCAAAGATAAAAATGTTTTTAAAATGTGTTTTTTTTAACCATTTTTTCTGTTCTAGGCTTCAACCAAGTCGACTAGCCCCCTGAATAGTCGACTAGGTCTGAGGTCGGTCGACCGGGCCGGTCGACCGACGTGCACAAACCTGTGCACGTTTCTGGTACAGACAGCGGTCGACCGGGACGGTCGACCGGAGCAGAATAGTCTGCTCTCTGGATTATTCGGTCGACCGGGGCGGTCGACCGCTAGTTGCCAACGGTCAAAAATTGACCGTTGAACGGTCGACCGGGCGGTCGACCGCAGGGTCATTTCTGGCAAAACTGCTGCCAAACGGCTATTTTCTGGATTAGCCTATAAATACCCCATTTGCAAGAGTTTTTCTCTAAGATTTTTGGTGCGAATTTTTCCTTACTCTCTGGTGTTTTTGCTGCAATCAAAATAGGTTTTGGATTCAAATTGAACAATCTTTTTTGTGTTTTCATTAGGGTTTGAAAAATCAAAGAAAAGGGTTTTGGGAAAGCTTTTGAATTGAACTTCTCTATCTTGGTTTCTTCTTATTTCCCAAAGATTTTCTTTGAGTTGCTGGTTCAAATCCCTTGGTTTTCTCCACACTTGAGCAAAAATCTACTATCTATATCTATAGGTTATTTGTGTGGAAGAAGAAGTTGTTTGTGGTTGTTGTGACCACCAAGTTGTAACCCAATCTTTTCTTAGCTTTGTGCTTTGGGTTGTATCCCTCTAGTTGAGAGGTGATCCTTGTATTGGTTGGTGATTGGGAGTTTGTTGTATTGGTTTGAAAATTAGCCTCAAGGAGGAGGTTGTGTTGGTTGGCTTGGATTTGTGCCTCAGGGAGAAGGTTGTAAAGAGAGGAGTTGGGTACTCCTTGTAAAGGGTCCTAGGTGGACGAGCTAGTGGAAATCCTTCGTGTGTCGAAGGCGGGGATGTAGAGCTGGGTGCTCGAACCTCGATAACATATCTTTGTGTTTGCGCTTGATCCATTGGCTCTCTCTCTACTCTCTCTTTACTTTGTGCCTTGCATTTATTTACATTGCTCATTCATATTTGCTTGGCTTGATTGTGTGCATCACTTGTTGATAGCACTTGAGTGTAATTTGCATTAAGTTTTTTAAATTCCGCATTTAGTTCATAGATTAGCATTGTCACCTATTCACCCCCCCCTCTAGGTGACTTTTCAATTGGCATCAGAGCTAGTGCTCCCGATATTTAGGTTTAACCACCTAGGAGTAAGATCTTGGTTTGCTAATCTTCATTTGCAATTATCATTTGCACTCATACTAGTTTGCACTCATGGCTAGCCCTCCTATGTTTGACCATTTTAGACTTGATACTTGGAAGGTGGACATGACTAGGCATTTAAAAACTCTAGGTCATCTAGTTTATCAAGCCATCACTATAGAAACCCTCCCAAATAGTAGCAAGCATAAGAAGGCCAATGCATTAGCACTTAAGCACTTAGAGCATCTCTAAATGAATTTCTTTTACCCGTTTTTGATCACTATGATTCGGCTTTTGCAGTTTGGAGCATCTTGACGTCTCCCAAAGCTTCCAAGGATAATTAACAAGATGAGGAGATCTAAAAGTGAAAAGTCCGAAGAGTAATGCCTCATGGTCCAAGGGAAGAACTCCTTGAGGTACAATCGGATTCTCATATTGATGATAGCTCTAGTTCCTATTGCCATGGTTGTTTTGAAGTTCAAACTTTAAATATGGAACTTGCTCAAAAGCTTGAAAATTTGTTGGAAAAACATGATTTGTTGAAAGAAGATAATCTTGTGTTGAAAAATGAATTAAAGGATTTATGCTCTAATTTTGAATTGGTTTTGCAAGAGAAGGAAGAGATTGCAAGTGAATGTGACTCACTTAAATCTCAACTTGAACTTACTTTAAAGGAAAATGAATTTTTGAAAAACAAAAATGATTGTGATGATGTTGTAAAGCACAATGAGATTTTATCTTCAAAATTGGATTTTACTTTTAAAGAAAATCTTACTTTGAAAAATTATATTGATTCAATTACTAGTGAATTGGATTTGGTTTTGATTAAAAATAAATCTTTGCAAAAAGAGATTGATGTTTGCCATGCTAATGTTGCTTCATGTTCTAGCACACCTATTGCATGCTCCACTTTATCTTCGAACATTGAAAATGATATACTTGTTTTGAAGAAAAGTGTTGATAGTTTGGGCTCCACTTTGAGCCATTGTGCCATGAATCACACACGATTGGAAACCTTGGTTCGCAAGAAACAAGTTCCAACCTTGCATGCACACCCATCTAGGCATACACATGCTTTTCATGATCACCACCATCATATGTATGCTCACGTGTACACATGTACACATTGTGGTCGAAAAGGCCACCTTGCTAGTTTTTGTTATGATCGCATTTATCATGAAAATTTAGCAACTAATTATGTTTGGGTTAGAAAAGATACTAACCCCCGTGGACCCACAAAGAAATGGGTACGAAGATCCACCTCTTTGACTTTTGATGTAGGTGAGAGCTCTCGCGTCACGTGAGGGTATTGGTGCCTTGAGGTGAATGCATTCTAAGCTAAAAGGAGAACCATTTGGATGCTTCACTCTCAAGGAGATTTGGTGGGAGGACCATCGTGTTTTGGAGACATGGAGAGTTGCCCCTTTGGTTTTGGTAACAATCCCTTACTCAATTTAGTGTTTACATGCTTTTCATTTTTTTTATTATAGCATGTTGTATTTTATTGTCCATTATGCTTGTGCCATTATATTAAAATTGTACATGTTTAGCTACCTGAGCACCCATGCTTCATTTGGAATCTACATTTAGTGTCTCACCTTGTTTAAACTAACATGTATGCTTTAGATCTAATGTACATGCATATGCACAATGATCATATGATGTTCATGATTCTATGATTTTGTGTTTTAATGATTCATGTGTTGATTAGTATGTTCATTGCTATACATGTATTGCAATTTGTAATCACCATTGTTTATATGATTCCATATTTTGTGTTTTCACAATTGTTTTGATATTATGTATATCTTGATTCTTATAGCATATGAATTTACATAAGGATCATTTTTAGAACAATTGTTGATTTATGACTTGTTTTATGCTTTATGATTTGAATATATGCTTAGATGTTAGTTTTCATGAAAACTAGGAGTTATACTTGTACATAGAATGGGCCACAAATAAACCTTTATATATGTTTGTGCTTGGATGCCTATTTGTACTCATTAGATGTGCTAGTATAGTCTAGTTTTGATGATTCATGCATTCAAACATGTATTCCTCATTTTTGGATATTTTTATGATCATGTGTTTTCTATGATAAAGTGTTTTCACTTCATGTATATGTCTATTTTGCCAAACCTTAAGATATACATGTATGCCCTTTGAGTCATTTGCTTTTCATGCAAATCTATATTTTGGACTCAATTGTGTTTAGGGATATGTATGTATACTTTTGCTTTGTCTAAACATACATATACCTTGAAGTATAAATTGACTTATAATGAAGAGTTTAGATTTTCATGTTTTTTAGGAGATTTCCTTTAGTAATGAAAATTTAGTTTTCATATGTTTATATTTTAAAGGAATTTCAATTGAGCTTGATTGTCCATTTTCATGATGATATGTTTCACACAACACTTGTACACTCACCCTATTTAATGTTTTCTCATGATTTAGTTTTCATGAGTACAAATTGTGCTATATGGATTTTGAGTGTTTTAGTGCCATGTGAGTTACATGTGTTCATGAAAAACATTTTTGTTATTCCTTACTCGAAGGATTTCATACTAGTTTACCCTCCATTTAACTAGTTGCGATATTCTTCATTTTGGTTGAGATTTTCAAACATACTATAATTTCAAATCTATTTTTGAAAACCCCTACCATAAAGGGTGGTTGGATGGGAGATCATGTTCATGTATGCTTTATAATGAAAATCATTTTTAAACTTGCACATGATTGGGTGGTAGTGAATATGAGATATACACTTGATCTTATTGTTGTTTCAATTGGTATCATTGAATTCTTTCAATTGGTATCAAATCTTGACATCCTTTTGTATACTCATATATGTTTTGTTTTATATATGTATGCTTACACTTCATATAGTATCAATTTCAATTGGTATCTATTTCTTACATACATATTTAGATGATTTATTTGTGCTTCAAGATATCACAAATTTTGTTTATGATAAGCTTGATTTTTTTTTACCATCATTTTCAATTGATTCAATTTTCAATTGGTATCTTTATACAAGCATTATCATTATCTTGCTTATGCTAAGCTTGAGCTTTAACATTATTTCAATTGACTTAGTTTTCAATTGGTATTTTATTTCTAGCTTAAGCATATGTTTAGTTGGTATTTCATAAAGGGGGAGAAAACTCACATTTCAATTTTTCAATTGGTATTTAGTTTACCATTGGTTTTGTTTCCCACTCCCTAACTTTATAAAAAAAAAAAAATGATTTAAGAATGATTATTGATTTTTATTGGTATCATATGCTTATAAAGATATATATCTTCAATTGGTATCAAGATGCATTTGTTCACTCAAATTGGTATCAATGTGTTTTTTCAATTGGTATCATGTGTTTTATTTTCAATATGTTTTAATTTCAATTGGGATCATATTTGTTTTCAATGCCCCTCTTGCTTTCAATTGGTAATTGGTAGGCATTTCTTAAATGTTTTTATGATCACTTTCTATTGATATCATAATGCACTTCTTTGACACATTTTTAAATTGGTATCATTTTTTGTTTCACCCCTTGAAGTAGTTTGTTTATTCTTTGTTTCATATATTTAGGAGGAGAAGAATTCATATCTATTTTGTTTTTACCACTTTGTTGATGATTGACAAAAAGGGGGAGAAGATTTATTGGAGTTGATATGCATGAGTTTTCAGTTTTATGTTCATTTCATCTCTATTGGTATTGGTATCAAGAGCATTACATCTCCATTGGTATTGGTATCAAGAGCATTATGAGTTTTATTTTTATTAGTATCCATTGGTATCAAGAGCATGTTTGGTAATTTAGTTGTTTTGTTTTAATTGGAATCAATAGCATGTTTCATATGCATATTAATTTTATGTCAAGAACCTTGTTTATATGCATCTTATTGTTTGTTTATTCCTATGCATGAGTTAAGGGGGAGCTTCTTTGAAGCTTTACTTTAATCCATGCATATATAACTCCATGAGTTTTGTCATCATCAAAAAGGGGGAGATTGTTGGCCCAAAGGCCTTCCACTCTAGTTTTGATGATGATTAACTCATGTAGTTATGTGTACTAATAATCTTGTGATTTTAGTTTCAGATCATTAATCAAGATATTAGTTGGTGTTTAGCTTCAACAAGATGATTTGGAAGCTTGCACATGTTGATTCAAGAGCCCAAGCGTCAAAGATCATATATAGCACTTGCTTGGTGAATCACGGTTTGGACCGAGTCAACTTGGAGACGGCGCTCTACAAGAAGACTTAGGTATCCCTAGTTTAGTTTGTGTTTAGAGCCTAATTGTAAAGATTAGAATAGTATGATAATGCTCAAGTTCACAACACACACACACGTTTCATGTTTTGAATATTGGTTTTCGGTTTTTCGGTTTTAGGTTTAACCGATCTTAGTTTTCATGAATAGATAGATCAAAACAAGTTTACATGGTTTAATGTATATTAGATTTGTTCTATATACATGCATGCTTATTTCCTAGACAAACTTAGTTTTGACTTACCTATTTCATGTGTATTATGTTTTGGCATTTTCGTCAAAACATATTTTGGAATTAATGACAAAAACTATGATATGTATATGTTTCATGTATATTGGATTTCTATCCATATGCATCTTGTTTCAAAATGTTTAAATATCATAGTTTTGTATTATGGATGAGTTTTGGACAAAAGGTATTCTCTATTCAAGATTCCAAGTTTGGAAAAATACTAGTTTTGGTTTTTGATAAAATTGGCAAGACACCAAAATGAATTGATATGATATATGTCTTGAAAATTTTATCACTAGTTTGTGTTTCAAAATAAAATGATAAAACAAGTTTTTATGGAAGTTTTAGCAAAGATAAAAATGTTTTTAAAATGTGTTTTTTTTAACCATTTTTTCTGTTCCAGGCTTCAACCAAGTCGACTAGCCCCCTGAATAGTCGACTAGGTCTGAGGTCGGTCGACCGGGCCGGTCGACCGACGTGCACAAACCTGTGCACGTTTCTTGTACAGACAGCGGTCGACCGGGACGGTCGACCGGAGCAGAATAGTCTGCTCTCTGGATTATTCGGTCGACCGGGGCGGTCGACCGCTAGTTGCCAACGGTCAAAAATTGACCGTTGGACGGTCGACCGGGCGGTCGACCGCAGGGTCATTTCTGACAAAACTGCTGCCAAACGGCTATTTTCTGGATTAGCCTATAAATACCCCATTTGCAAGAGTTTTTCTCTAAGATTTTTGGTGCGAATTTTTCCTTACTCTCTGGTGTTTTTGCTGCAATCAAAATAGGTTTTTGGATTCAAATTGAACAATCTTTTTGGTGTTTTCATTAGGGTTTGAAAAATCAAAGAAAAGGGTTTTGGGAAAAGCTTTTGAATTGAACTTCTCTATCTTGGTTTCTTCTTATTTCCCAAAGATTTTCTTTGAGTTGCTGGTTTCAAATCCCTTGGTTTTCTCCACACTTGAGCAAAAATCTACTATCTATATCTATAGGTTATTTGTGTGGAAGAAGAAGTTGTTTGTGGTTGTTGTGACCACCAAGTTGTAACCCAATCTTTTCTTAGCTTTGTGCTTTGGGTTGTATCCCTCTAGTTGAGAGGTGATCCTTGTATTGGTTGGTGATTGGGAGTTTGTTGTATTGGTTTGAAAATTAGCCTCAAGGAGGAGGTTGTGTTGGTTGGCTTGGATTTGTGCCTCGGGGAGAAGGTTGTAAAGAGAGGAGTTGGGTACTCCTTGTAAAGGGTCCTAGGTGGACGAGCTAGTGGAAATCCTTCGTGTGTCGAAGGCGGGGATGTAGAGCTGGGTGCTCGAACCTCGATAACATATCTTTGTGTTTGCGCTTGATCCATTGGCTCTCTCTACTCTCTCTTTACTTTGTGCCTTGCATTTATTTACATTGCTCATTCATATTTGCTTGGCTTGATTGTGTGCATCACTTGTTGATAGCACTTGAGTGTAATTTGCATTAAGTTTTTTAAATTCCGCATTTAGTTCATAGATTAGCATTGTCACCTATTCACCCCCCCCTAGGTGACTTTTCATTCAGTACTCCTAGAGTTGTAAGAAATCCTCTTTGGTAGAGGTTCCCTCGGTGGGAGTTGAGATAGTGGAAATCCTACACGGTGGTGTAGGTGGGGATGTAGAGCAAGGTGCTCGAACCTCGAAACAAATCTTGGTGTTTGCGTTTTGATCCATTGTTTCTCTAACTCTCTCTCTTATAATTGTGCAAAGCATCATACTCATCATCATATCATACTTGCTTGTGTTGAGCATTGATTCATTCATATCTTATACATTGCTTGTGTTGCCTTGCATCTTTTATATTGCAATTCATTCTTATATGCTTGGCTTGATTGTGTGTATTTCATATTGCTTGGATTGCTTGTGTGTGTGCCTAACTTATACTCATCCAACAAGAGCTTCACATAGCACCTCAACCCATTTCAAGGGGAATCAAGGGGAGTTAGTCCAGAGCCTCGCAAGGGGAATTCGGCTACACTTGTTGTATTGTATTAGTTTGTGCATAATTTGCATTAGCTTCCGTCATTAGCGCACTTAGTTTTGCAATTAGTTTTAGATTAGCACTAACACCTATTCACCCCCCCTCTAGGTGTTTTTCAAGATCATCTTCTACAAAATCTATTCTAAATTTTTAGTTTTTCTTTAAATCAATTCTTTGTTCTCCATCATCTTTTCATCTAAAAAACATAAACCCTAAAACTTCCTTTTTTCAAAATATCGAAAAGCTTATATCTCATCTCTCCCTGTGGACATGACCTGTTAGCCCGAAGCTACGGGGTGTTCCTTAATTTTCTTGCAATTAACTTTTGGTGCCATTGCCTAGGAGGGAATGATATTCTTGTGTTTTAACAAGTTTGCAATTTTATTTCAGGGTTAAGAAAATCAGGTTGAGAATTCGATCATGGCAGAAGAAGACTTGTGATCCTGTGTCCATGCTTCACAAAGTAAGGAACAGGATTTCAAGAGTTTACAGCAGAAACACAATTTATTGTGGGACTACTAACAACTCATTCTTGCAGGACACATTGCTCTACAAAAACAAGCTTTCTTATTGCTAGTTTTCTATACTTGACTCACAATCTTATTTTTAATACAACAGTAATGGTTGATTGAAATTGTTTAAAAATATTTAGACTTGCATTCTTAGGCATTTATCTAATTGTGTTTCATTTTAATTACTGTTGAAGAAAGCTGGAGACAAGGCACATATGCATAGCATATAGCTTAAAAAATATTCTTGAGTGATTACTTGCTTGTTGAATGTTACTTTTCTATATCTTGCACACTTTGCCCTAAATCATTTTAACGGCAAAACCCAACAAAAGATAAGGTGGGGGAGTCATTATCTTCGTTAAACCACAAACCATCTCCAAGTACACACAACCTAAGCCTAACTTAAAATCTGATACACGTTGGCCTTAGAGACATCTCGAACTCATTTGGGGTTATCCTAGGGGGAAGGTGTTAGAATTTGACTCCTACAAAATCAGTGCAAAGGATGGGGATTAACGGGCGAAACCCCGAAGGCTGGTGGTTTGGCTTAATTCGTCCCGTCGCTTTTACGTGGATGCCTCCCACCAATCTTGCCTTGACCTGGCCGATTAGCTTGTGATCAGATTTTGCATTATACCTCCATGGACAATCTAATCAGTTGGGAGTTATCTAGGTCCAAGTCTCCTCTAGAATAGGCGTGGTTGATTTTTTCTTATCTTTTTGACTTATTGGTGAAATTGTTTATGATACTATTTGTGTATGCAAGTATGGTCGATAGACCCAAATTCATCTAGGTTGACTAGAAACTCTTTACCACGCAAACTAAAACCAAAATCAGCTCTGGTTATAACTCAACCAACATCTTTACAAGATAGATTCTACCCATGAGAACCTAACTTCCATCTTCCATCGAACTTTCATTGATTGGTGACAACAATTTTGAGCTTAAGCCTCAATTCATTAACACACTCCCTAAATTTCATGGCTTAGAGTACAAAGATGCGTATTTCTTCATAAGAGAATTTGAGAAAGTATGCCTAATAATGAAAATACCTCACCTTGTAGACGATGCTATTAGGTTGAGATTTGTCCCATTTGCTTTTAAGGACTTAGTCAAGAAATGGCTATACAGCTTATCGGTCGGTTGCATCACATCATGGGATGATTTCATCAAGGTCTTCTTGAAGAAATTCTATCCAATTCATAAGACTGCCCTCATTAGGAAGAACATCATACAGTTCAAGTAAGAACCTAATGAATCATTTTGGAGGTACTTTGAGCGCTTCAAAGACCTCCTTATCCAGTGTCCTCATTATTGCATAGAGAAGTGGCAACAATGCCAAATTCTCTATGACAGTTTAGACTACCAGAACAAACCCGCTTAGAAACCATGTGTCAAGGGGGATTCTTGCAAAAGGATGAAAATCAAGGGTGGGATTTATTTGAGGATCTAGCCGAAAAAAACCCTCCAATGGGAACTTACTCCAGAAAGGTCTAGGAATACAAATCCTATCTTTTCAAAAGGAGGTCTCCATTCATTAGAATCATCTATAACTGCCAAGGCTAAAATTTTTAGCCTAATGAGAAGAATGGAAGCTCTAAAAACCAAGGAGCAAGTTCCAGTCAGCCTAAACTAATTTTCAACTCGGGGCTGTACTTACTTCAAGCCATTAATCATGTGTTTGAGGAGTGTCCAGTTTTCAATTGTCAATAAATGTACCCTGAGCCCATGAATGCGGCCTTTTCAAGGCCCCATAACAATCCTTATACTCAAACGTACAATCCTGGTTAGAGAAATCACCTAAATTTCTCATGGAGCCAAAATAACAATGACCACTTAAGGTCAAACTATTACTAACATTTCAATCATAATCATAATTTTTCTTATTATCAACCCAATTTTTGTAAGATCACCTAGAGGGGGGGTGAATAGGTGATGGCTAATCTAATGGTCACTTGTGAACAAATAATGCGGAATTAAAACTAAGTTGACCAAATTAAAATTTCTTTTAATTTAAACACTTATGTATAACACAAGAGTGTTGCCGAATTCCCCTTGCGAGGCTCTGGACAAGCTCCTCTAGATTCCCCTTGAATGGGTTGAGGTGCCGCGTTGGCTCTCTTGGTTGAATACTAGTGTTAACAACAATCCCACGCAATTATATATCAATTAAGCACAAGGGTATATATCATGCATATATAAGATGAACACAATGAAAGTAAATGCAAGATATAAAATAGAGACAAAGAGAGAGAGAGGGAAGAGTAAGCAATCGCAAACACAAAGGGTTTGTTTCGAGGTTCGAGCACACTTGCTCTACATCCCCGCCTTCGACACACGAAGGGTTTCCACTATGTAAGATCCCACCGGATCTCTCCTCGGTGCCGTACACCTACAAACCCTCGGACTCCCAAGTCCCGTACACACGCAAGTCCACCGACTCGCCGAGGCCGTACCTCGAACCACCAAGAGTTCACAACCGAACTCTAGCCACCAACAACGAGCACACTTGCCCGTTTCCTCAAATATAAAGAAAAGATCTCTTTGATGATCACAACACTTGATCACCTAAAGAGCACTCTCACTACAACACACCTATAGGAATATCTAGCAATGGATAGCTCAAGTGTGGTGTGAGAAAAGCAAGGAAAGAAAGCTTTGGTAGAAAACACAAGAAATCACTTAAACACTCTCTTGATAAAAACTCTTCCTTTTGATTGGAAGTATTTGCACTAAAATCTTGTAGAGAAACTCCTCTAAAAGTGTCTGAAAAACAGCTCAAGAAGTCTCCTAAATGTTCTATCTAAAACAGATGACAAAAACCCTTTATATAGGCTGCCCAGAAAAAGAGCCGTTGGGGTTCTGTCAGAGCTGGCGGTCGACCTCCGGTCGACCGGCCAACGGTCATTTTTCTGACCGTTGCAGCCACCGGTCGACTGGTGAGTCGACCGCTCTTCTGGAAAGAACTGTCGGTCGACCGATCCGGTCGACTGGCATTTTCCAGAGAGCAACAGGTTTGGGTCGGTCGAGTATCGGTCGACTCCGGTCGACTGATACGCACATGCACAAAAATTGTGCATGTCGGTCGAGTGCCGGTCGACTGCCGGTCGACCGGTCACTGTGAATTTCTGAAAAATCAGAATTCACAGACCTGGACAATTTTGGATTTGGTTTTGGGTCTTGGATAAAATGTTTTGGTCTTGAAAAATCATAGAGTATGAGCATGTGTCATACTACTATCAAGGTAAAATACTTGGTAAAAATTCTTTTGATAAAAACCTAATTTTCCATGAAATGTTTTTCCAAACCTTTATCAAATACAAAACAAGATATTTGAGTCCATTTAAAAGCATGGTGTGTATGGATATGATCCACTACACAATCAATATGAAATATCTATGTTTTTGACATAAAGCTCTAATCATGATTTTGGTTTAAAGATATGAACTATGAAATACCAAAATCCAAAATAGTATTTTGTCTCAAAGAAAAATCTTTTCTACTCTAGAAAATCTTTTACTAAATAAAAATTCTTTTCTAAAAAGAAATCTTTTATGAAATCAATTAAATCAAGAGTTCTATCAAGAGTGTGTGTGTGTGATATAACTTGAGCAATCCACCAACTATCTATCCTTTACATTTTTACTAAAACAAACAAAAACAAATTCTATACCCAGACCCAAGTCTTCAACTTCTTGAAGTCTTCACTTGAAGGCTTCTCATCTTCTTGACTTGGTCCAAGCTTGATCCAAAGACTTCCTTGGATCACCACATGCAAGCTCCAAATCTTGTTCTTTTATCCTTTGTTGAGCTATGCACCTACTAAGATCTTGATCATGAATCTGTCACTAATTAGCACAAGATCATTAGTAAATATAACTTCATGAGTTGATCATCATCAAAACTAGGGCGATAGGCCTTTGGGCCAACAATCTCCCCTTTTTGATGATGACAAAACTCATGAAATTATATATGCATGGATTAAAGTAAAGCTTCAAAGAAGCTCCCCCTTAACTCATGCATAATAAATAAGCAATAGATATTCAATGAAGTACATAAAAATGTATGCAAATGAATGCACAAAAATGCACAAATCTTTTTCTCAAACTTTTATATTCTTTTATTTATTTGGTATGCATGAGTAAAAGCACAGTCAAAATCTTTCTCCCCTTAAGTAAGGAAATCATGAAATCATGCATATAAAATCACAAATTCTTCTCCCCTTTTGTCAATCATCAACAAAGGGTTCAAAGAAAAATACATCAAACAAATTTTTCTCCCCCTTTTTGTTAAAAACAAAGAGATCAAGGAGGGGTAAATACAAATCAATCAATAAAATTTATATGCGATATAAATTCATGAAGAGGAAGACGTTAAGTTAGCTTCCCGACACATATACATTACATGAAAGAGGGATGACAAGCCCTAATTCACATAACGTATAATATGTCATGCATAAGAGGAGATGTGAAGCTCCCCCTACACACGTATATCATATAAAGAAGAGTTGTCAATCTCCTCAATTTATAATATACTCAACATGAATCTATATGTAAGAGAGATGTTAAGCTCTCCTTGCATATAGACAATACAAATCAAAAATTTTGAATTTTCTTATGAAAACAAAATTTTGAAATATCTTAAAATATAATATTTTCTTTTAAGGTACCAAATGTAGAACAACCAAATTTTGAATTTTGATACCAATTATGAAATACAATGCATAAGCTTGAAGATAAATAAGATTTGAAGTAAGCTTAGCATTAACAACTTTGTGCTTAAAAATATAAGAGTCAATTTTAGCTAAAGCACAAGTACAAATCATATATATGTATGAAAAGAGTATATCAATTGAAGTAGATACATACATATATGAAAGAACAAAATATGAGTATATACAACAAGAGTCAAATTGATACCAATTGAAAATATCCAATGATACCAATTGAAAAGTAAGCATAAGTGTATACATCATATAATCTACCATATGAAGAATTCGAACTAGTTAAATGAACTTGTTTTAAGAACTAGTACGAGATCCTTCCATCAAGGAATAAGTTAAAAGGTTTTCATGAAAGATCAATGAAACACAAGGCACTAAAAAAGCACTCTATCCATAAAGTCCATATCAAAAATAAGTGAGTGTGATAGTGTTATGTGAAACATGGTATCATGAAAATTAGCAATAAAACTCAATATTCCTTAAAATCATATATTTTGAAAATACGAAAATCATCACAAATTTTAATATATGAAAATCATCAAAATTATATTTCATAGCATATGTATGTTTTGACAAGACATTAAGTATACATACATATCCCCAAAATACAATTGAGTCCTCATAAATAGATTTGCATGAAAAGCAAATGACTCAAGGGTTATCCATGTATATTTTAATGTTTTGGCAAAAGAAACTTATACATGAAATGAAATCACATGATCAAAACATAAATCCAATTGGGAATACAAGTTTAAGAATGTAATGATCATCAACACAAGGCTATACTAGTACATCTAATAGGCACAAATAAGCATTCAACCCAATCATATATAGATTTATTTGTGGTCCATAAGGTGTACAAGTATAAATCCAAGTGTTGACAAATACTAACATCTAAACTAATATTCAATACAATGTAGCATCAAAAATTTTGAAATCACAAAAGAATTTATCCATAAAAATAGAATCATGTGCAATACTTGAAGAATAGATAACTAGTTTAAATAAATTTTGACAAACTAGTTAAAGATCCTTAAAAAATATAAGATCATATGTATTTCATGAATACTACTAAATACATAAAAGTTCAAGCACTCAAATTCCAAAAAGCTCCAAATTATATATTTTCTTAAAGATTGAGTGTTCAAAAGTTATGTAAATAGTATCTACATGAAAATAGTCATTGAAGCCCAAATCAAATAAGACTAATCAAAATTTTTATCAACCAACACATAAAAATCATTTTTATCAAAACAAATCATCTTAAAAATAATCTACATGGTATATGTATGAATTATACAAATCTAGCAATATGCATACATATCCCAAATATTAAAAGAGTCTATTAAATGTTTGCATGAAGGCAAGAGACTCGCGGGTATACATGTATATTTATTAGATTTGAATTAAACATGCATATACATGAAGTAAATCACAAAAAAATAATTGGCAAAAACATGTATAAAAGAGAATCATCAAAACTAGATTATACACATGCATAGAGTGGATACAAGTGAGCATGAAGTTCAATCATATATGAGTCAATTGTAATTCACTATGTGTACATGTATAGATACAAGTTTTGAAATATTCTACATCTAAGCATGTAAATACCACATGAAGCACAAAAAAAAAATCTTAAAACATGAACATGCTATGAATATGATAAAAGTATAAAGCATGTACATAAATAAAATAGGAGTTTAGAGGTTGTTACCAACTCCAAAGCTCCAAGTATGGTGGTTGTCCCACCAAGCTCCTTGATAGTGATGCAACCAAGTGTATGTCCATCATGTCCATTGCAACCACTACCAAGGTACCAATCCTCTCACGTTTTGTGAGAGCCCTCACCTACATCAAAAGCAAAAGGTGGGGGTTTTGGTACCCATATTTTCTTGGGTCCTTTGAGGTTAGTCTTGTTGTAAGGCACCCAAAAATTCTTATTCTTGGCAAAATTGAAATGACCTAATCTATCATAACAATATTTTCTTAAATGGCCTTTGCGGCCACAATGTGTACAAACGTACACCTTAGTATGCTTATGTGTAGGAGTGTGATCATGTTGTGCAACATAAGCATGAGCATGATGTGTATGTGCATGAGCATGAGGAACTTGTTTCTTTTGAAACAAGGATTCCAATCTAGTATGATTGAATGCACAAGAGTTCAAAGTTGAACTCAAATCATTTATTTTATTTTTCAAACCATTAATCTCACTAGTGGTGGCATGTAAAGCATGGTGAGATATATGATCATTTTTCTTTTTCTTTTCGAAACAAAATCTTTTTCTTTTTCACAAATTTTCTTTTCAAAGACTTATTTTCTTGAAAAACAACTTCTTTTTGTTTTTCCACCAAATCAATCTTATTTTTCAAAATCATATTTCCTTCACATAAAATATTCAATTTAGACATAAGGAAATATTCTCATTTTTCAAATCCTCATTTTCTTTTTCTAAACATGCAAGTTTATTTCTAAAAGAATCATTTTCTACATGCATGCAATCAAATTCTTTTTCCAACTTTCATTATCCTTTTCTAAGCATGCAATGTTATTTCTATATGAGTCATGTTCCTTATGCATGCTAGCAATTTCCTTTTTCAAATTTTTATTATTCTTTTTAATCATGTCATATTTCTCAAGCAATAATTGGCAAAATGTATTAAGCTCATCATATGACATATTAACATCCTCATCCTCGGATTCGGTAATTACCTCAAGGGGGTTATCCCCTTGGACCATATAGCACACGTTGGAGATGTCGCTTCCAACGTCCGAATCGCTCCCCGCATAGTATAGATCCTTTTCGCCAAGGGAGATGAGGGTGTTCCATACTACAAAAGCCGAATCAAGATTAGTCATCTTAGACAAATAATCATTATCTAAGCAAGATACTAAAGCATGTAGGGCTTTTGCATTAGCCTCAATGTTCTTACCATTTAAGCAATATTCTTTATTAGTTGTGGCAAGATATACACTAAGGCCAAGTCCTTTGAGGAACAAAGACATCTTAACCTTCCAAATTTGGATGTTAAGAATATCAAAGGTGGGTGGTGACATAAAGTCCATGGTGAGGTGTGTGTGTACAACAAATATTGTGATTAGCCCAAATGTAGGATCTTTAACTCTTAGGTTGTTAGACCCTTATCAAGAGCACTAGCTCTGATACCAATTGTAAGATCACCTAGAGGGGGGGTGAATAGGTGATGGCTAATCTAATGGTCACTTGTGAACAAATAATGCGGAATTAAAACTAAGTTGACCAAATTAAAATTTCTTTTAATTTAAACACTTATGTATAACACAAGAGTGTTGCCGAATTCCCCTTGCGAGGCTCTGGACAAGCTCCTCTAGATTCCCCTTGAATGGGTTGAGGTGCCGCGTTGGCTCTCTTGGTTGAATACTAGTGTTAACAACAATCCCACGCAATTATATATCAATTAAGCACAAGGGTATATATCATGCATATATAAGATGAACACAATGAAAGTAAATGCAAGATATAAAATAGAGACAAAGAGAGAGAGAGGGAAGAGTAAGCAATCGCAAACACAAAGGGTTTGTTTCGAGGTTCGAGCACACTTGCTCTACATCCCCGCCTTCGACACACGAAGGGTTTCCACTATGTAAGATCCCACCGGATCTCTCCTCGGTGCCGTACACCTACAAACCCTCGGACTCCCAAGTCCCGTACACACGCAAGTCCACCGACTCGCCGAGGCCGTACCTCGAACCACCAAGAGTTCACAACCGAACTCTAGCCACCAACAACGAGCACACTTGCCCGTTTCCTCAAATATAAAGAAAAGTTCTCTTTGATGATCACAACACTTGATCACCTAAAGAGCACTCTCACTACAACACACCTATAGGAATATCTAGCAATGGATAGCTCAAGTGTGGTGTGAGAAAAGCAAGGAAAGAAAGCTTTGGTAGAAAACACAAGAAATCACTTAAACACTCTCTTGATAAAAACTCTTCCTTTTGATTGGAAGTATTTGCACTAAAATCTTGTAGAGAAACTCCTCTAAAAGTGTCTGAAAAACAGCTCAAGAAGTCTCCTAAATGTTCTATCTAAAACAGATGACAAAAACCCTTTATATAGGCTGCCCAGAAAAAGAGCCGTTGGGGTTCTGTCAGAGCTGGCGGTCGACCTCCGGTCGACCGGCCAACGGTCATTTTTCTGACCGTTGCAGCCACCGGTCGACTGGTGAGTCGACCGCTCTTCTGGAAAGAACTGTCGGTCGACCGATCCGGTCGACTGGCATTTTCCAGAGAGCAACAGGTTTGGGTCGGTCGAGTATCGGTCGACTCCGGTCGACTGATACGCACATGCACAAAAATTGTGCATGTCGGTCGAGTGCCGGTCGACTGCCGGTCGACCGGTCACTGTGAATTTCTGAAAAATCAGAATTCACAGACCTGGACAATTTTGGATTTGTTTTGGGTCTTGGATAAAATGTTTTGGTCTTGAAAAATCATAGAGTATGAGCATGTGTCATACTACTATCAAGGTAAAATACTTGGTAAAAATTCTTTTGATAAAAACCTAATTTTCCATGAAATGTTTTCCAAACCTTTATCAAATACAAAACAAGATATTTGAGTCCATTTAAAAGCATGGTGTGTATGGATATGATCCACTACACAATCAATATGAAATATCTATGTTTTGACATAAAGCTCTAATCATGATTTTGGTTTAAAGATATGAACTATGAAATACCAAAATCCAAAATAGTATTTTGTCTCAAAGAAAAATCTTTTTCTACTCTAGAAAATCTTTTACTAAATAAAAATTCTTTTCTAAAAAGAAATCTTTTATGAAATCAATTAAATCAAGAGTTCTATCAAGAGTGTGTGTGTGTGATATAACTTGAGCAATCCACCAACTATCTATCCTTTACATTTTTACTAAAACAAACAAAAACAAATTCTATACCCAGACCCAAGTCTTCAACTTCTTGAAGTCTTCACTTGAAGGCTTCTCATCTTCTTGACTTGGTCCAAGCTTGATCCAAAGACTTCCTTGGATCACCACATGCAAGCTCCAAATCTTGTTCTTTTATCCTTTGTTGAGCTATGCACCTACTAAGATCTTGATCATGAATCTGTCACTAATTAGCACAAGATCATTAGTAAATATAACTTCATGAGTTGATCATCATCAAAACTAGGGCGATAGGCCTTTGGGCCAACAATTTTACCATCACAATTCTTCCAATCATCAATCTAATTCTTCTAGTTATCAACAAAACTTTCCTAGCTATGCGCCACAGCATTTGTTCCAAAGTCTTCCACTTGAGAAAAGAATGACTGATTTTGAGATGAATATAGAAAGGTATATGAGGAATCAAGAGTCTCTCATACAAATATTACATAATAACAACGCATAAGCCATAATAAGGTTAGAGGTTCAAATGAGTCAACTAGCTAATTTATAAAGTGAGAGACCCAAGGGTACTTTGCCTAGTTTACCATTAATGAACCCAAGAAATTCTATCCAAGTTCATTTGGCAAAGGATTAACAGTTAAATCAATGCAATGTTGTTCATACATTGAGGTCAGGAGAGAAAGTTGATAATCAAGTGTCTATTCCACCCAATCTCATTCAGTATAACAACACACAAGCATCTACTTCATCTAGTTTCAATCCATCCTAGTCTGACGAGTCTGAAAAAGACAAGTCAGCCAGTCAGGTGCACAAGCTTATAGTACCATTTTCTATTAGGCTAAAGAACAACAAGCAGAATCCACATATAGATAAGATAATTGAGATCTTCAATCAAGTGAAGATAAATGTGCCACTTCTTGATGCCATCCAATAAGTCCGATCTGATGCGAAATTTCTTAAGGACATGTGCACTAAGAAGAAAAAGAGTAATGTGCCTAAGAAAGTCTTCTTAGCCACTAACATTAGTGATCTACTGTCGAGTCTAATCCATGTCAAATACAAGGATGTGGGTTGTCCCACCATTGTCTACACTATAGGATAAGCCGAGATTAGTCGTGCACTTCTTGACTTGGGAGCACGTATTAACTTTCTGCCTTTCTCAGTTTATCAACAACTCGGGTTAGGCGATCTTAGTCCAACTCGAGTCACTATCCAGCTGGCAGATCGGTCAGTAGAAGTTCCCAAGGGAAAATTAATGATGTCCTTATCTGGGTCGGGGAGTTTATCTATCTTGTTGATTTCATAGCTCTTGAGAAACAACCTGTGCCCAACCCTAGGGCTCAAACTCTCGTTACCCTTAGGTGCCCATCCTTGCTGCAGCCAATGCTATTATCAACTGTAGGAATGGGTCCATGTGGTTAACTTTGGAGATATGACTAGAGAAGTCAATGTCTTCAACCTAGGAAACAACCTCGTGATGTTGAGGATCAAACATTTGAAGCCAATCTCACTGAGAACTTGACAAGTGAACATAGAGAGGAATTGGAACTAGAACCTGATCATGACTTCGAGTTAGAGTCTGAAGACTTTAACCTTGATCAAATTGTCGAGTCTGCTGTGAATTGGGCCTCAAGCCCTATTTCACCGAATGTGGAATCAATAAACTTGACTCTTCCTTCTAATGAGCCTTCCCCTTCCTCAGAGTTGAAATCCTTACCTATACATCTCAAGTACGTCTATCTTAGCAAAGAAGAGACTTTTCTCATCATAATTGCATTCCATTTAATTGACAGGCAAGAAGATAATCTTAAGACAATTCTTAGAAAACATAAGGAAGCCATTGGTTGGACTATGACTGACATAAAGGGATTGATTTCAGCTATAATTCAATACGCATTCATCTTAATGAAGAAGCAACACTGAAGAGAGACCCATAGCGGAGGTTAAACCGTATAATGTAAGAGGCTATTCATGCTGAAATCGTGAAACTCTTAGATAATGGGATAATCTATTCCATTTCTGATATCCAATGGGTTAGTCCTGTCTACGCGATTTCGAAGAAATTCTATTTCACCGTGGTGGAAAATGAGAACAAAGAATTGGTACAAACTCGACTTCCATGAAGATTCGAGTTTATATTAACTATAGGAAGCTAAATGCAGCAACGCGTAAGGACCATTTCCCGCTTCTCTTCATTGACCAAATACTTGAACGTTTGGCAGGCCACGAGTATTACTATTTCTTGGACAGTTACTCTAGGTATAATTAGTTTCCCATTACTCTCGAGGACAAAGAAAAGACCACTTTCACATGTCCATTTGGGACATTTGCTTATCGTCGAATGCCTTTCGGCTTGTGCAATACCCCAACAATGTTTCAACATTGCTTGTTGAGTCTTTTCTCTGATATGGTGGAACAATTTTTGGAAATACTCATGGATGATTTCTCCATTTTGGAGACTCATTTGATTAATATCTTTGCCATCTCAAACTCATCCTCCAATATTGTGCTGTGAAAAAACTGACACTGAACTGGGAGAAATGCCACTCATGGTAATCATGAAATTATCTTGGGTCATGAAATTTCTAACAATAGAATTGAAGTAGATAAAGCCAAGATTGAGGTCATAAGTGCCAAAATGTATTCAAGATATCCGATCCTTCTTAAGACACGTTAATTTTTATCGCAGGTTCATTAAGGACTTTAGCAAAATTGCTAGACCCTTAACTAATCTTTTATCTATGGACATGTTCTTTACTTTTGATAATGGATGTCTTAATGCCTCGGAGAAGCTAAAAAATGGGCATATTTCTGCACCAATCATCTCTGCACTAGATTGGTCAATGTCGTTTGAAATCATGTATGATGCTTCTAATTTTACTATAGGCGCTGTCTTAGGACAACACGTTGGTAACAAGCAGCACATGATTTACTACTCAAATAGGACTCTGAATGATGCGCAATTGAACTACACTACAACTGAGAAGGAATTCTTGGCTGCAGTATTTGCATTAAAAAAATTCCATTCCTACCTAATTGGGTCCAAAACCACCATCTTCACCGATCATTCTACGGTAAGATACCTTATGGCAAAGAAAGATGCTAAGGCCCGATTAATTTGTTGGATCTTGCTTCTTCAAGAATTCGATCTCAAGATTCAAGATAAGAAAGGCATAGAAAATATTGTTGCTGACCACCTCTCACGCACCCCAAACTCATCATGTAATGAACTGCCCATCAATGATAATTTTCTTGATGAACAACTCTTGATTGCCTTTAGGAAACCTTTGTTCGCTGACATAGTAAATTACTTAGTCACGAACCAAACTCCATCTTATTCGTCTAAACAAGATTTCTACCAGTTCTTACCTCAAGTCCGGTATTTCTTCTGGGAGGAAGCATATCTTTTCAAGTATTGTTCTGATCAAATCATTAGGAGATGTATTCCTGATAAGGAGATTAAGAGTGCTCTATCTTTTTGTCTCGAGGTTGCATGCAGTGGATACTTTGGTCCTCACAAAATTGATAAAAAAGTGCTAAAAAGTGGGTTCTATTGGCCCATGTTGTTTAAAGATGCATTTGATTTTTGCAAGACGTGCCATAGATGCCAAATGATAGGAAGGATCTCAAAGCGAAACATGATGCCCCCTAACCTAATTCTAAAAAAAGAACTCTTTGATGTATGGGGCATCGACTTTATGGGTCCATTTCCTAATTCATTTGGAAACTAATACATATTGATTGTTATGGACTATGTGTCAAAGTGGGTAGAAGCCATTCCAAGCAAAACTAATGACAGCAAAGTGTCATCATGTTTTTGAAAGAGAACATCTTCTCGCGCTTCAGAACCCCTCGTGCTATCATCAATGATAATGGCACCTAGTTTTCCAATAGATCCTTTGAAGATCTTATGCCAAATTTTGCCATAACTCACAAATTGTCCACACCATATCATCCTTAGACTAGTGGGTAGGTAGAGGTCTCCAATAGACAAATTAAGCTTATTTTGAAGAAGACCATGAACTAAAACTGGAAAGACTGGTCCATCAAACTGATAGATGCCTTATGGGCCTATAGTACTATCTTCAAGATAATTCTAGGGATGTCTCCTTTTAGGTTAGTATTTGGAAAGGCTTGTCACTTACCTATTGAGTTAGAGCACCGAGCTTTATTGGGCCATTAAATAGCTAAATTTTGATTAAGATAAGGCTGGTGACATTCAAAAATTACAAATTTTCGATTTTGAGGAGTTAAGAAATGAGGCCTATGAGAATGCTAGAATAATAAAAAGTAGGGTTAAGCTTTTCATGATAAGTTTATCATGAGAAAACTTTTGCCTCCAGATAAAAAATCTTACTCTATAATTCTAGGCTTCATCGTTTTTCAGGAAAGTTGAAATCAAGATGGACTGGGGTATTCATTGTAAAGACTGTGTTTTCACACAGTGGTACTAAGATCAGTGACACCAAGAATGGGAATGACTTTAATGTAAATGGTCAACGCCTTAAACCGTGGGTCTTTTTGGCCTAGTGTATTGGTAACTTTACCTCTTTTACATTTCATTTCATGCATCTATTCATTTCTTTCATGATAGGTGTGGGGGAGGGATCTAACATGACTAATAGAACTAAAAAAAGAGATAAAAAAAACTTTTAGGAAAAAAATATCTTGACATATTTTTTATAAGAAATTAAGCTAATTTTAAGAAATAGGAGAATCATAATTATGATTTCTTTTACTTGGTCAAAATAAGATTATTTTTTTGATTTTTAGGAAAAGTAATTTAGTCTTAATATTTACCTTGATGAAATATGCACACTTTATACACTTACACACTTACGGTTCAAAAATGAAAATTCTTATGCCTTATATTTAAAAAAAGTAAAAAATAATATATATATATATATGGAAAATAAACAAATCTAATTATTGATTAGCTAGGTGCTTTGGCCTAAATAAGCTTTGGTATTTATGTAAAAGATCATTAGATAAGTTTGAATATATATATATATATATATATATATATATATATATATATATATATATATAGAGAGAGAGAGAGAGAGAGAGAGAGAGCTAGACTTGTATCCTTTCAAAAGGATTTGATCTCGGATCCTTCCCACTCAAATTCAACCCTCCAACATTCGAATACAAGATCCACTCCGTTGAAGTTGATCTATACTATTTCAAGTATCTATAAACCAAAAATCAAGTGTTTTAAATACTTTTTGCCCATCCATCAAGTAGGGGAAAAACGGACGACCTAAATAGTGAGGTGGTTAGTTTAACGGTGTAGAACATTTAAAATCTAACAAAAATTAGTTTAAAGGGGTTTTTAAATGTTTAGATCATAATGAAATGGCCGGATCGAGAATTTGTATGTCTAAAGACATAGATCTAACTAACTCACTACTTTCGGCCGTGCATTTTGCGTCGCTTGATGGATGGGCAAAAAGTATTTAAAACACATGATTTTGGTTTATAGATACTTGAAATAGTATAGATCAACTTCAACGGAGTGGATCTTGTATTCGAATGTTGGAGGGTTGAATTTGAGTGGGAAGGATCCGGGATCAAATCCTTTTGAAAGGATACAAGTATATCTCTCTCTCTCTCTCTCCATATATATATATATATATATATATATATATATATATATATATATATATATATATATATATATATATCAAAAATCCTCCGATTAAGCTGGGCATTTGTGCCTCATAAAGCTCAAATAAAAATTCACGCCTAAAAGTGGTACATCTTATAAATAAAAATTCTTAGTTTGTGGCCTTCATTGCTCGAGTCCTTAAATCCTTGGAGTGTTCCCACCTGGTGCCCTAAGACCATACGGTTTGGGTGTCAACGACTAAAAGCTCGTTTCATGGATAGATTAGAAAGCCTAATAGAACTAAGTCATAATGCAACCAAAAATAAATAAAAATAAGGCATAAGAGTTAGAGCTAAAGAACCCTTAGTCAACATTTCACTATCACAAAGTTGCTTATTGTTGGCCCAGAGGCTCATCACTCTAGTTTTGATGATAATTAACTCATGTAGTTATGTACTAATGATCTTGTGGTTACTTAATCTCAGATATTTGATCAAGATCTTAGTAGGTGTTTAGCTTCAACAAAGGATTCAAAGTCAAGTTTTGAAGTTAGCATGTGTTTATTCAAGAGCTCGCACATCAAGATCGCATCAAGTACTCAAGAGGAGTCTAGCTCATTGGATCAAGGTTTGGACCAAGTCAAGAAGGAGAAGAAGAGTTTCAAGAAAAGAGTTTCAAGAAGACTTGTATCATGTTTATAAGTATCAAGATTTGCTTTTAGATAAAATACAAAGGATAGATTAGTTGGTGGATTGATCAAGTTCATATACACTCATACACAAGATGTATATGTGTTTTCATAAAAGAGTCTTTGTTTTAGAAAATATCGGTTTGATTTTTAAGCTTCAAAATATACATGTGTTTATCAAAACTTATTTTAGAGCTTATTGTCAAAAACATAGATATTTCATCATATATGTGTAGTGGATCATATCCATACAGACTAAGCTTCAAAAGTTTTTAAAATATCTTGTTCTTTTATTTGGAGAAGTTCTAGAAAAATCATTTTTCAATTTGGAGATTGCTTTTGAAAAATGCAGATTTTTGTTTAAGCCAAAATTTCTATATTACGAAATTAGTTCAAAATATTTGTAATGTGATTTAATTTTTAATCAAACATGTTTGTATATAAAAATATATTAATGAACTTATTTTTATAGAATTTATGAGAATTTATGAGATTTTATTGAAGATAAAAAGATCAAGTTTTAATCCCTGAAAAATATTGGACCAGGTTGATTGAGGCTAAACCTGCACAAAAAATACGAGATTTCAGAACTTATAATAAAAATGTGCAAGTGCTCAATTCTTCCGCTATAGCAAGTGGCTATGCGGGTCGTGATCCACAAGGAGGGTTTTGCGATAGAAGCGTTTACAGTTTTATTGAAATCGTTATAAAAATAAGCGAAAGTTCTTCTCTGTTTTAAAATTATAAAAATGAAAAAGAACGTTATAATTAAAGTTAAGAAGAAAGTGAAAGATGAAGAAGGTGGACAAATCAGAAAACAAGAAAAGCGACTATGTACAAATGGAGTGAGTGGAGAAGAAAGAGTTGGAAGAGGTGGTGATATAATTTACAGAAATGAGAGAAAGGAAAGAAAGGAAGGAATACTTACCAAGGTTGAGTGATGACTTACCTGAAAAACGTTGCATGTTCTACCTTTGCTTCGGAGGTGTTCAACGCATAGATCATAAGCTCGAGCTCAGTCCCCGTGCACATTATATCGTCAAGCCTAGCAAGAACGAAGTGATGCGGATCTTGGAAGAGGAGAACGTCTTCATGAACTATCGCTGGCTCTCACGTAGCTTAGTTATACTTGCTTTGGATTTCACTTGTAAACTCAACAAATACAACCAAGGTAAAGTAGAAGAGGAAGAAGAAAGCAAAACAAAATACGAACATAAAAAGAAGCTTTTACCTTTATTAATTGCAGAGACAATGGAAGAAAGGAGGAGGGTACATCGGTGTCACTCTCAACGTCAGCCTCTCTCTCTTACTTACATGAACCTTCTTCTACCCTAAGTTACGTACAAGTTACATAAAAAGAAAAGAAAAAAACCTAAACTACAAAGAATGAAAACTAGGCTAAATCGTAATCTGCATTGGCGTCCAATTTTCAGCGCAAGTATAGGCCTTTTATATGTATAAACCCAACAACCAGGATCCCGGGGAGGTCGGGGGAGCAAACGCTCCCCCTAACTCCCCAAGATTGCCGCGGAAACGCGGCTATTGCCGCGTTTTCGCGGCCAGGGTGTGGCCAGGTGGCCACACCCTGTTGGTGGGTCACCCAGGTTTCTCCTTCTGACTTTATCTGGAGTTGGTTTCTTCGTTTGGGTCCCGGATTCTGGTGAAATGGCCTTGGGTTCTTGGCTTTAACCGATCGATCCTGAGAGGATTCTTCTCAACCGGTTTCAACCTCTTGATTTTGCCCTGATTTAGTGAGTGCGAATTAATTCTAATTTAATTCAGAATTTTGGTGGGCTTTGGGCTCATTTCTCTTCAACTCCTTAAAGATTGGGCCTGCAAATAAATCAAACAATTAATTAGCACAATGCAGGCTTTTATTCTATAATAAGTATGGACATATGATATTAAATATGCAACATTAGCGACCAATCACACCCCCATACCTATCTTTTGCTCGTCCTCGAGCAAAACAACTAAACTATACTAAGGATTATTGACCACTTTCGCAGGTCGCGCGATTGCACTGAGCATGTGCAACAAGCCGTTAAACCTCTAGGTTCCCCCTAGAGGACGAGTTTTGTCTCGTGAGGGTTTTCAGCGGATTGCACCCACAAAATCAATAAAGAAAGGGAAATAAAGAGTTAGTATTTTCGAAAAGCATTTTGAAAGAGAAAAATATTTGAAATATAATTGTAAGATTTAAGCAATCTATAAGTTATAGGAAAACTTAATTTTTCATTCCTACACTTAGTCTCTATTCAAAAATTTGTTATCAATCAAAGTAAGGAGTCAAATTGTACTTCTCATCTAGTCTATTACTTTACCCTAAGTCATATGCACCTTCGTGACTGTGAAAATTTTGACTTAGGGTTCATTAACGCTAACTCTTATGCCTTATTTATTTTTATATATATTATTATTTTATTTTTGTGGTATAATTCCTTAGTTCTATTAGGCTTTCTAATCTGCCCATGTAACGAGCCTTTAATCGATGACTCCCAAACCAGACGGTCTTAGGGCACCGGGTGGGAAAACACCCCAAGGACTTAAGGACTCGAGCAAACAAGGCCACAAAACTAAGGATTTTATTATATGAACCTCTTTTAGGCGTGAATACTTATGCTTTATTATGCACAAATACCCAGCTTAATCAGAGGAATTTTATATATATATTTTTCCTTTTCAAACTTATCTAATCAACTTTCGCGTAAATACTAAGGCTTGCTTAGGCCAAAGCACCTAGCTAATCAATAATTAGACTTGTTTATCTTTTTCTTCTTTTTTTTCAAACTTATCTAATTATCTTTCGCATAAATACTAAGGCTTGCTTAGGCCAAAGCACCTAGCTAATCAATAATTAGATTTGTTTATTTATTTATTTATTTATATATATATATATATATATATATTATAAGGCATAAGAATCTTTGTTTTTGAACCCTAAGTGTGTAAGTGTATGAAGTATGCATATTTCATTAAGGTAGAGATCAAGACTAAATTACTTTGATAAATTATCTTCCTAACTCTATAAATCAAACAAAAAATCTTATTTTGACCAAGTATAAGAAATCCTAATTTGGATTTTCCTATTCCTTAAAATTAACTTAATTTCTTACAAAAATAAGTCAAAATATTGTTTCTATTTTTCAAAAAGTTTTTAAAAGTAAAAAAAATGTTAATTTTTTTTTAAAGAAAAAGAAAAGTTATGTTAGACCCTCCCCCACACCTATCTCATGCATTGTCCTCAATGTATGAATTAATGCATAGATGCATGAAAAAGACGACAGGGAAGGAAAGTGTTACCTTAAGGTGGTGGTTCCGGTGGTGGTCTGATTGGTCCACGAAACATGGCCCAGTCATCTTTTCTTGGGTCTCGGAGGAACCCACCAGAAATATCTTTAATATAACCCACTAAAAAGATTTGTCCATAAATGACTTTTATTAAGTATTTGACCCCATCTAATTTCCATATTCCATAACTAATTTCGGAGTCAAATTTGTCAACCACCTCGTCCCAGAATGGAGTATGAAATGATAGAACGGTTGACTTGGACTCAGGAAGGACAGGAACTAATACCGACTCAGGAAGGTGACTTAAGTCAAGTAAAGGTTCAGGAGTCGAAATTGGTTCAAGAAGCGGGTCCAAGTCAAGAAATTGAAACTCTAGTCCACATGTATTTTCTAACAATGGAATGTGACTTAATGGTGGTGATTCAAGTTCAAAAATGATAGGTGTGGGAATCAAAACTGACTCTAAAATATTACTCAAGTTTGGTAACAAAACAGGAGTCAATATTGACTCAGAAAGGTGAACTGGATCACAGATTTGAGAATCTAGTCACATATCTCATTGAGTTCAATATCATAAAATGAGAACTTGCCAATTTGTCAATAGGATCTTCAAAAGTGTATAATTGGTCAAGTTCAATATGATCCTCAAAGATGGGTGATTCAATTTCATTATGAATTGGTACAGGATCCAATGTTGACTCCGGGAAAAGATTGAAGTCAGGTGAAGATACCGGAGTCATTATTGAATCAGGAAGTAAAATTGAATCACTAAGTTCTAGTTCATGATCATATTCATTTTCAAGTTCTATTTCAGGCTAGGGATAACTTGCCAAACTATCAATTTCATTTGGAGTTTGGGCAAGTTCAAAAGGTTGTTCTGAAATGGAATCTTGATTTCCAAAACTACATGACTCTTCGGCTCTAACAGAATGGCTAGTGACATCAGAACTGGTCAAACGGTGGGAACGTAGAGATTCGACCATCATATCTATGTTACGATTTCTAGCATTTTGAGCATGAGTCATGGCTTCTAGCATCTTTTCATAGTTGATGGGTTCATTGTCTTGTTGAAAAGATGAAGAGTTGTTTTGGAAGTGGTAGTGAAATTGTGAGTCCATCAGATTTTGTGATTGTCGTTTGGACTCACGCATACTCCTTTCCAAAATTGATGGTTTCCTATTTTGGACGGGTGGAACTGAGTATGAATCTTGAAAATATCGTGGACTAGGTGGAGAAGGAGGACAAGTTGGTTGATAATTATGCTCGGGGGAGGTGAATCCCCACTGACTTGGTGAAGAGTTGAAATTATTATGGACATTATAGTTATTAGATGGGGGACATGGGTTATATTGATTCGGATAAGACCAATCCGGCACACTAGGTTGGTTAAAGTCATGATATGCCGGGTTGGTAATATCGAAAATAAACTCGGTGTGTAATATGGATTATTATTAAAGTTGAAAAAAATATTATTATAAGCCATATCACACAATAGAATACACACAAAAAAGAAAGAAAAGCAAACAAATAAACAAATAAGAAAGAAAAAATTCTAACCTAAGTTAGGGTAGACCTAGACCTAGACGACTCCTAACTGGTTAGACTGTCCACGGGAGGTCCAATGCAGACTTTGACAACAAGCTAATCAGCCAGGTCAGGGCAAGATTGGTGGGAGGTTTTCCATCAAAGACGTTCCTTAATTAAATAACCACCAACCTTCGGGCTTTCGGCCCTCAATCCCTTTCCTAGATACTGATTTTGCAGGAGTTAGATTCCAACATTTTTCCCCTTAGGATAATCTCGTAATTGAGTCCGAGATGTCCCTAGGGCCAACGTCTACTCATTTTAAGTTAGGCTTGGGTTAGTGAGTGCTTGGATTCTGATTTTTGGGCTAAGGAAGGGTGATTAAATCCCCACCTTATCTTGTTATTGGGTTGGTGCCCTTAAAATCAATTAGTGCAAGTGTACAAGATATGTAAGATTCACTCAAAGCGATATAAATCAACCAAGAAGTGAGTCCTATGCTAAATGCAATGCATACGTACCTTGCTCGAGCACTCTTCAACAGTAAAAATAAATGAATTGAAAAAAAACGCGTGCTTAAAATGCAAACGTCTAATCAATTTTTAACTTTTGCAACAAACGTTTTACTGTTGATTATTTAGCAGGCTTATGTGATGGCATATAGGAAATAAAGAATTGTAGAGAACTAGAATTTGCAAAGCAAGCAGCCCTGCAAAAACCTATTAGTAGTCAACTCGTCCTTGCAGCGGATCCGAGGCTTTTGCCGTGGAAACGCGGCAATTCAGAGGGCCCTTGGTCTCTGCTTTCTAGAGCAGAGACCCAAGGTCACTTGTAGGTCACTGCAATATTAATTTCCTGCTTTGATTGCCATGTAACCTGCAATAGAGAAGAAAATTCGTTTAGTTCTAAAAAATTTTCAAAAAGAATTCAGATTTCAATAAAAAACATGTTACCCTCCCCGGCAACGGCGCCAAAATTTGATTGAGGCTAAACCTGCACAAAAAATACGAGATTTCAGAACTTATAATAAAAATGTGCAAGTGCTCAATTCTTCCGCTATAGCAAGTGGCTATGCGGGTCGTGATCCACAAGGAGGGTTTTGCAATTGAAGCGTTTACAGTTTTATTGAAATCGTTATAAAATAAGCGAAAGTTCTTCTCTATTTTAAAGTTATAAAAATGAAAAAGAAAGTTATAATTAAAGTTAAGAAGAAAGTGAAAGATGAAGAAGGTGGACAAATCAGAAAACAAGAAAAGCGACTATGTACAAATGGAGTGAGTGGAGAAGAAAGAGTTGGAAGAGGTGGTGATATAATTTATAGAAATGAGAGAAAGGAAAGAAAGGAAGGAATACTTACCTAGGTTGAGTGATGACTTACCTGGAAAATGTTGCATGTTCTACCTCTGCTTCAGAGGCGTTCAACGCATAGATCATAAGCTCGAGCTCAGTCCCCGTGCACATTATATCGTCAAGCCTAGCAAGAACGAAGTGATGCGGATCTTGGAAGAGGAGAACGTCTTCATGAACTATCGCTGGCTCTCACGTAGCTTAGTTATACTTGCTTTGGATTTCACTTGTAAACTCAACAAATACAACCAAGGTAAAGTAGAAGTGAAAGAAGAAAGCAAAACAAAATACGAACATAAAAAGAAGCTTTTACCTTTATTAACTGCAGAGACAATGGAAGAAAGGAGGAGGGTACATCGGTGTCACTCTCAACATCAGCCTCTCTCTCTTACTTACATGAATCTTCTTCTACCCTAAGTTACATACAAGTTACATAAAAAGAAAAGAAAAAAACCTAAACTACAAAGAATGAAAACTAGGCTAAATCCTAATCTGCATTGGCGTCCAATTTTCAGCACAAGTACAGGCCTTTTATAGGCATAAAACCAACAACCAGGATCTCGGGGAGGTCGGGGGAGCAAACGCTCCCCCTAACTCCCCAAGATTGCCGCGGAAACGCGGCTATTGCCGCGTTTCCGAAGCCAGGGTGTGGCCAGGTGGCCACACCCTGTTGGTGGGTCACCCAGGTTTCTCCTTCTGACTTTATCTGGAGTTGGTTTCTTCGTTTGGGTCCCGGATTCTGGCGAAATGGCCTTGGATTCTTGGGTTTAGCCGATCGATCCTGAGAGGATTCTTCTCAACCGGTTTCAACCTTTTGATTTTGCCCTGATTTAGTGAGTGCGAATTAATTCTGATTTAATTCAGAATTTTGGTGGGCTTTGGGCTCATTTCTCTTCAACTCCTTAAAAATTGGGCCGGCAAATAAATCAAACAATTAATTAGGACAATGCAGGCTTTTATTCTATAATAAGTATGGACATATGATATTAAATATGCAACATTAGCGACCAATCACAGGTCTTCTGCCGGTTGATCAGACGGTCGACCGTGATAAAAGTTGGTCGACCGGTGTGCACAGACGTGCATGACCTGTTTGGCTGGAGGGCCAGTCGACCGACCCGATCGACCGCCAGATAGCTCTGCTCTTTGGATCTGGCCCTAGTCGACCGGGCGGTCGACCGGCAGAGAATTTCTGTTCTCTGTATCCAGGCCTCGGTCGACCGAGCGGTCGACTGATGGCACAATGGTTAGAAATCTGACCGTTAGCCGGTCGATTGGGTGGTTGATCGACAGTAGGAATTCCTACTGAGTTGTCCCCAACGGCTAGTTTTTGGAGACTATTTATATAGGGTTGTTTTGGGCTGTTTTTAACATGATTTGAAGTGGGTTTTTGGTTAGTCTCTAAAACTGCAAATTTCATGCAACATCTTCATATTTATTTAATATTAAATTCTGCTAATAATACCTCTCTAACATGTTTCTAGGTCCATGGCATGAAATGAAGAAGAAGACCCAAAATAACTATTTAATTGGTGATTAAATGCCTACATAAATAGCCATTGACTTTGGAGGGTTATTTTATAAAAACCAGGAGCCAACTTCTAGAAACCTGGACCTGCAACCAATAGGGGACAGACGGGACAGTGCGCAGCCGCAAAAACGCTGCCAGGGCCCGCGTTTCCACGGCCGTACGTGCGCGGCCGCGCCCGCAATTTGGGCTAGGGTTTGCCCCTGGCCCCCTTCCCCTGGTGCCTATAAATATCCCTGACGTTCTCCTTCAGCAGAATATGCAGAGTTTAGGGTAGTTTTCATCTCTATGTTATAGTCTAGGGTAGTTTAGGTTAGTGTTCTTCTTCTTCCTCCTTTGTATTTTTTTACTTCTTGTAGATCTTTTAATAGGGAGAGAGAGTGGTACATGTTGGGAAGCAAGAGTGCTTGTAATAGAAGGCGGCAATCTATAAAAGGTGCTCTCTTAACTTATCTTTGTTTTCTTCTCTCTAATCCCTTTTATATGTGTAGCTAATTTTCCTCTCATCGCAACTAACTACTAACCACTAACTAGTCTAACTTCTTAGTTGATAATTCACATGAATCTAATAGCCTCTATTTGGCCTTACTCTTGCAAGAGCCATTGGTGGCTCATGATGATGGATTCTAACACTGTAACATCTAAATCTCTAACAAGCTAACATTACTTTATTTCATACTTGCTCTTATTGGGTTTTGATGATTTAAGTGTAGCTCGCACTTGTTAGTTGAATTTGGATGTGAAAGTTAACATATGAGCCATGCTTTGTAAAGCTCTTAAACCAAGGACTAGTGATGGCTAAATGATACATGGGAGGCAACTATCACTAAGAGGTTAGCATGTTAGTGGAGTCATTAGTAGTTAGTAACCATGAGCTTTCTTTATCTTTTTACTTTGTTTTAGAAATACTTTTAAAAACTATAAGCATTTTATCTTCTATGTTCCCACTTCTTCTTGTTTCACCGTACCTCTCTTTTCATTCTTTATTTTCTTTTCTTTTGATTCTTTCAAACATTGAAGAATTTTTAACACACACGTGAATAACCGGTAAAGCTTCTATCACCTCCCGTCCCTGTGGATTCGACTCGTTTTAGCCTCTATGGTATAACGGAAGTATCGAGAAAGCCAAAGCACACACACTTTAAAACTTGATTTCAAAACATACATTTTTTTTGTGTGCAGTTTTCCCGGATCAAATTTTAGCGCCGTTGCCGAGGAAGGGAACGGTTTGATTTCACGTTTTTGTTAACTTTCTTCTTTGTTTTTTGGTGTGTAGGTCAAATTCTTTAGCATTGCAGAAGTCCACACTTGCTCTTGGGTGGTTGGGTAAATTCTTGTACATTCTTATACACTGCTGCTAATTTTTGTTTATATTACCTGTGTACTACTGTAAATAATTTTAAGAACTAAAATACAGAAATTGTATGCTTTAAAACGGTTTAGACATTTGCATCTAGGCACGTGTCAATTTTCATTTCAATATACTATATTTTTTCTTGTGTTGTTATGATCTTAACAGAGGCGTACATATTGCATTGCATATAGTTAGAACAAACACGTGGGTGATTTATTCTCTTGTGTGTTCATTCTTATCTATATTACACACTTGCACGAATTGAACTTAAGGGCAAAACCCAATACAACATAAGGTGGGGAGGTCATTACCCTTTCTTAGCCCAAAAATCACCTCCCCACTCGCACAACCGAAGCCTAATAAAAATTGCTGGACGTTGGCCCCTAGGGACATCTGGACTCATTTAACAGATTGACCTAAGGGAAAAGTTGTTAGAAGTTGATATTGTCAAATCGGTGTCTAAGGTTGGGAATTGAGAGGCGAAATCTCGAAGAACAGTGGTTCGGCATAATTAGGCCCATTGCTCCAGTACGGATACTTCCCACTGATCTTGTCCCTACCTAGTCGATTAACTCGTGGTCAGATTCCGACAATATACCCCCCGTAGACATTCTAACCAGTTAGGAGCGTTTAGATCTAAGTCAACCCTAGCATAAACTTGTTTTCTTTTCTTTTTTGTTTGTTTGTTTGTTTGTTTTTTTGTAAGATGTGACATGAATTTTAACAACAATAATTCTTTCAATCATAATATGAATCCATATTTTACCCCGACCTCATTTGACTTGGATAACTCCAACCCGACTATGTACAACATGAACCAACCATATATGCCGAGTTGGGATTATCCGACTCAATATGACCCATATCCTCAATCTTATGACTATAATTTTCAAAATAACTTTCACTCTTCACAAAGTTCATGGGGATTCACCTACCCCGAGTCCAATTTTCAACCATCTTATCTACAATTTCCATAATATTCACTCCCCGATTTTGATTCATATACTCCTTTTCCTGAACCACTAATTGAAGAAAAATCATCATTGGAAAGGAGTGAGGAAGAAGTGATAGAGGCCAAAAAACAATTTGAAAAAATGGTAGCCTCATCATGTCCACCAAATTTCAGAAATTCATGTTGTTCTTTTCTAGAACGACTCAAAGGAAAATCATTGTGGGAAAAAACTATGGAATCCGTGCAAGAGACCGAGCGCATAATGCAAAATACGATTGACTTACCATGTCCACCAAATATTCATATAACTCACGAATCATGTCATTTTGAAAATCCAGCTTCAATTTCATCATATTAATCTGAACTTGACCAACATTGACCTCTTGACAGTTTGGCAAGCTATCCATTAATTGAACTTGAAGATGAATATGAACCGGCATTTTAATTTAGCAATTCAAGTCCAATCCTTGAATCAATATCTACTCCTGTAGTGTTACTTGAACTAAGTAATGTTGTTGAGCCAGTTTTGATTCCCATAATTCCTGAACTTGAATAGATCATTTCACCTATTCACATTCCTTCTATGGACGAAAATCAAGATTCAACTTGAATCGAGATTTAGATGTTAGAGTTTTAGAATCCATCATCTTGAGCCATCAATGGCTCTTGCAAGAGCAAGGCCAAGTAGAAGCTCTTAGATTCATGTGAATTATCAAATAAGAAGTTAGACTAGTTGGTGGTTAGTAGTTGTTACCATGAGAGAAAAGATTAACTAAACATGTAAAAAGAGTTAGCTAGAAAACAAAGAGAGGTAAAGAGAGCACCTTTCATAGCTTGTCACCTTCTATTAAAAGAACTTTTACATTCCACTCATGTATCACTCTCTCTCCTATTACAAGATCTAAAATAAAATGAAAAATACAAAGAGAAAGAAGAAGAACTAACCTAACCTAAACTAAACTACAACATGGAAATGAAAACTACCCTAAAACTATACTACTCTTTGGATATCTCCCTCTTCAGAGCACAAAGGGGTATTTATAGGCGAAAGGGGCACAAAAGGGGCTATACGGAGCCGCGCGTCGAATCTCGGCACGCGGCTCCACAAGATTGCCATGGAAACGCGGCATTTGCCGCATTTCCGCAGCAAAACTTTGGAGGCGCGCGCAGCGCCGCCTGCTGCGCGCTTCCCGGATGTCCCCCTGTCGGATGTACTTGCTGGTTTTTAAATTTGGGCTCCTGGTTTTGACGAAACCACCCTCCAAAGTCAATGGCTACCTTTATAGGCCTTTAATCACTAATTAAATGGTGATTTAGGGTCTTCTTCTTCATTGCACACCATGGACCTAGAAACATGCAAGAGAGGTGTTATTAGCAAAATTTAATATTAAATAAATATGAAGATGTGGTATGAAATATGCAGTTTTAGAGACTAATCACTATTAAAGTAATTTTTTCTAAATCGAGGAAGCATAAATATATATAGATCAAATCTATTATATATTAAACCATGTAAACTTTTTGATTCTATCTATTTATGAAAACCATATATTTGAACTAGAAATCAAAAACCGGTTAAATCGAAAACAAAACATGAAACTTTAAACTAGTGTGTGTATGCAAACTTGAGCATATCAACACTATCTAATCTTTACAATGATCTAAACAAAATCTTAAACTAAACAAACCGATGTCTTTTTGTAGAACTCCGTCTCCAAATCGACTCGATCCAAACACGATCCAACGAGCTTGACTTTACCGAGTGCTAGATGCGATCTTGACGCGTGAGCTCTTGAATCACCATGTGAAAGCTCCAAAACACCTTTGTTAGCTAGCTACCTACTAATATCTTGATCAAATATCAAAACTAAATATCACAAAATTATTAGTAAACTATAACTACATGAGCTAATCATCATCAAAACCAGAGTGAAGGGCCTCTGGGCCAACAATCTCCCCCTTTTTGATGATGACAAAACTTATGGAGTTATATATGCATGGATTAAAGTTAAACTTCATAGAAGCTCCCCCTTAACTCATACATAGCAATAAACAATAAAGATATGCCGTGAATGCTCAACATAAATATGCATAAACATGATATTTGATACTAATGAAATAAACATGCTCTTGATACCAACAAAAGATGCTCTTGATACCAATGGTAAAAGATAGCAAATTAAACAAACATGCATATATAAAAACTCCAAATTTCTCTCCCGCTTTTTATCAATTCATCAACAAAGGGGTACAACACTAAAGACATAAATAATATTTTTCTTTTTGTGTAAATCAAAATAATAAAGGTGTATATGCTATATACATTTATAAAGAGGAAAGACGTGAAGTTAACTCCCCTACATACATGCATTATATGAAAAAGAGATGACTAGACCCTAATCACATAACGCATAATATACAATGTATAAAAGGAGATGTGAAGCTCCTCCTACACGTGTAAGACATAAAGAAGAGCGGTCAAGCTCCTCAGTATGAGATACACTCAACATGAATCTATATATAGAGAAGATGTTAAGTTCTCCTTGCATATAAGCAATACATATCAAAACTTTTGATACCAAATTATGATAGTAATTGAAAATAAACAAAAATTTTTAAGATACCAAAAGATACTAATTGAAAATATCTTGAAAACTTTTGATACCAATCGAAAATGAAATATTGTATGTTTTTGATACCAACAGAAATATATATGTATATTGTAAATCATGATACCAATTGTAAACATCTTGTAATTTGATACCAAATGAGAATATTTTATAATTTTGATATCAATTGAAAGTGAAAGCCAAATATTTTTATGTAAACAAAACTCATTTGAATATAGATACCAATTTAAAATGAAATATGGTACCAATTGAAAAACAAACCAACTATTTGGTTAAATAATTCATTTTGCAATAAAGATACCAAGTTTTAAATAAAGCCAATTTAAGATTTTTGATACCAATTTGAATATATTAGCAAATTCTAAATTAAAAAAATTCATTAAGAGTATAGGAGACAAATTGAAAAATAATATACCAAATAATAATATTGATGAAAAATGATATTGTCATAAAGTGTGGGAGTAGGATACCAATTGAAAATACAATCGATTAAAAATTAAAACATGAAGTTTTCTCCCCCTTTATGAAATACTAATCAAAATGATGCATAAGCTTGTATAAAATACCAATTTGAAAACTAATAGTCATTACGGAGTAAAATCAAGCTTAGCAAAAATATAATTTGTGCTTTAAGATGTAAAGATATAGTAAGCACAATCAAATCATATATATATGTATGAAAAAGTAAAAACCAATAGAAATTGATACTTTAAAGTTTTGAAACATACATGTATAGAAAACCAAAGATGAGTATACAAATATTGGGATACTAATTGAAAATATGATGATGATCAAGTGTATAACTCATACCTTCCACCCTATCTCACACTTGTTTAAAAAGATTTTCAATTAGGCATATAAGGCATGGTCGCCCATCCAATCACCCTTATTTGGGTAGGGGTTTTATAAAATAGGATTTGAAAATATAATATGTTGAAAAACTTTATCAAAATGAAGAATACGCAACTAGTTTTATGAAAAACTTGAAAACTAGTACGAAATCCTTCAAGCAAAGAATAAAACAAGAATATAGCCTGAAAATATGAAAAATCATACAATCATCAACACTCAAAGTTTATATAGCTCATAAATGCTCATGAAAATAAAGTCATGAGAAAACATCAAGTAATGTGAGTGTATAACAGTGATATGAAAAGCATAATCATAGGATGAGGCATTTAAGCTCAATATGAAATCGTTTATAAACATGAAAAACATGAAAGTTTAATTTTCATTAAAACGATACTAACTTCAAGGTATATGTATGTTTAGTCTAAATTAGAAGTATAAATACATATCCAAGCCCAATTGAGTCCATAAAAGAATATTGCATGAAAGGTAAATGACTCAAGGTTATATATGTATACCCAATAGTTTTAGATAAAATTTACATTTACATGAAGTTAAACGTATGAAAACATGTCCAAAAATGGGGAATACAAGTTGAAATGTGTGAATCATCAAAACTAGGCTATATTAGTGCATCTAATGGGTACAAATGAGCAATCAAGTACAAACATATAATAATCAATTTGTGGCTCATTAGTTTTACAAGAATATGCACAAATTTTAATGAAGCTACATCTAAACATGTAATCAAAACTTGAAGCATAAAACGAAACATAAATCAATAGGATCATTATGTAAATGCACATGTTTTAGAGTTATGATATACATAATAGTTAAAATATAATGAGAACACAAAATATGGGTCCATATAAACATGGGTGAATCTCAAATACTAATCATGTATATCACAAGCCTAATTATCATGGCATTTAACATAATAATCATAAAACATGACATGCTAAAAATTAATCATATGAAAGCATGTAAATATAAATGGGAGTTAGAGATAGTTACCAAAATCATGAGGGCACATCTCTAGGTCACCAAACCAAGATGGTCCTTCCACCAAACTCCCTTGAAAGTGATGCATCCAAAATTGTCATCTTTAAGCTCGGAACGCATCCACCTCAAGGCACCAATACTCTCACCTCGAGTGAGAGCCCACACCTACATCAACTAAAATAGGAGTGGTCTTTGGTACCCATACTCTTTGGGTCCATGAGGGTTAGCTCCTTTCCTAACCCAAACAAATTTGTTTGCAAAATTCACATTTTGTACTTTATCATAAAAAAATCTTACAAGGTGGCCCTTACGTCCACAATGTGTACAAGTGTACATATGAGCATACATTGTGTTATGTGTATGAAGTGAGGAGTATGTGTATGCCGTGGTTTATGTGCATACATAGGTGGAACTTGTTTCTTTCAAAACATAGATTCCAACCGTGTGTGGTTCATGGAACATTAGCTCAAAGTGGAGCCCAAACAATCAACACTCTTCTTTAACATACATATATCATTTTCAATTATAGAAGAAGAGGTGCATGCAATAGATACACTAGGTTGTGAAGCATGGCAAACATGTATGTCAATATCATTTTTCAAAAAAGTGTTTTTCTTAGAAACCAAATCTAACTCTTTTGAAATAGAAGAAATTTTATTTTCAAAGATTCATTCTCTTTTAACACAAAATCAAGTTTTGAAGTTAAACTCTCATTTTTCTTTACAACAATTTCACAATCATTTTTATTTTTCAAAATTTTGTTTTCATTTAGGGCAAGTTCAAGTCGGGATTTCAATGAGTCCCTTTCATTAGAAATCTCAATCTTCTCTTGCAAAGCCAAATCAATTTTTGAAACCAAATCCTTATTTTCTTATTAAGTTCAAAACTTTTCTTTTTCAAAGCTTTATATTTTTCTAATAATTTTTCACAAATAATGGAAAGTTCTTCATTTAAAGCATCGGCATCAACTAAATCATCAGCAGAAGAGCTAGCACAATCATCTAGGTGAGTTTCCAAATTTACCTCAAGGGAGTTATTCCCTTAGACCATGAAGCAACGTTGGTCGGACTCTTCTCCACTAGATTTCTCCTCCTCATTGATTTGCGTTTGTAACTCGGGAGATGTCAATATATTCCACACTGCAAAGGCAAAAACACAATGAGAAACCCTATTTAAATATTCTTTGTTAAGTGATTTTCTAAGTGCATCTAGGGCTTGTGCATTGGCCTCAAATGCTTGCTATTACTAAGGTAGGATTCCTTGGTAATGGCAAGGTAAACTTTTCAACCTATGGCTTTTAAATGCCAACTCATCCTAACCTTCCATATATCAATTTTAGAGATATCAAACATGGGACGGTTATCAATGAGTGGAAAACTATATGTGTGCAAATGCAAATGATAGATTAGCTATCCAAGATCTCGCTCCTAGGTGGTTAAACCTAATATCAGGAGCGTAAGCTCTGACACCAATTGAAAGTACACCTAGAGGGGATGAATAGGTGTATGGCTAATCTAATGACACATAATGCGGAATTAAAAACTAAACGCAACACACTTAGTGTAACCAAAGAGTATAGCTGAATTCCCGATGAAGGGCTCCGACTATCTCCTCTAAATTTCTCTAAATAAGAGTTGAGGTGCTATATGAAGCTCTTTTAGTTAAACGCAAGTATGGGCACACAATCAAACCAAGCATGTATACGATATGAACAATATGAACAATGCACAATGTAAGAGAGAGAGTTAAAGAAAGTGGATCAAACACAAACACAAAGATATATTTCGAGGTTCAAGCACCTAGCTCTACGTCCCCGTCTTCACACAGAAGGATTTCCACTAACTCGTCCACACAGGACTTTCCACAAAGGGAACCTCCACTAAGGATTTGGGTAAATACAATTTGAGAGTACACAGCTCCTCTCTCAACAAATACAACCTCTCAATAGTGGCTAGGCACAAAGCCAACACAAGATCAACCTCTCACTAGAGGGATACCAACAAACTCAATCACCTCTACACTCAGAGGGAAAACCACAATCCAATGCACAGCCTCCTCTACACTTAGAGGGCAAGGCACAAAGCTACAAGCAAATGGATGAATAAACGCTTGGTGGTTTCGACAAACCACAAACCAATTTTCTCACTAAACAAGATGCTAATAGATAGGATAGACATAATAGCTCAAGTGTGAGAATATAAAGAGTTTGGAAAACAAAAACACAAAGAAACATACTTGGGAAAACAACTAGAATAAGTTTGAAATGAAGATCAAAACCAATATCCCAAATATCCTATTTTCTTTGATTTTTTCAACCCTTTAAAAATAAATAAAGATCAAATTTTTAAGCCCAAAACTCTTTTAAAACTTGCTATTAAAACACTTAAGAAGATGGGAATTTTTACTCTTGAAAAACTTATTTAATCAGCTCAAGAAATGGGGTGTTTATAGCCCCAAAGAAATCTGCCCGTTGGCAGCGGGCAAAGGGCAAATTTGCCCTTCCGGTTGACCGGGCGGTTGACCGGCCAACGGTCATATTTCTGACCGTCGATCGGCCGATCGACCAGAAACTAGAAACAGAGCAGAGCTCTCTGCCGGTCAACGGGTGGTCGACTGGGGCCATTTCCAGAAAGCAGAAGCTCTCTGGCGGTGGACCGGCCTCCCAGCTTGGGCTTCGTGTATGTCTGTGCACGTCGGTCGACTGAAACGATCGACTGACTTCTGCTTCGGTCGACCGGCCTGGTCGACCGGCAGACAGCCAGGTCAAACTTATAGGGATTAAAAACTTGTCTTTTTACCTTTGATTAAATCCATAAAATCACATAAATTCCATAAAAATCGGTTCTTATTAGATCTTTGAAATACAAATATGTGTGACAAAAATTTAACACATATTATAAACTATTTGAACCATTTTTGTGTTCTTAAAAATTTGCCTTAAACCAAAAACTGTATTTTCCAAAACTTGAAATTTTGAAATGGAAAATCGTTTTCTCCAAAACTCATGTAAATACAAAAACATGATATTGAAATAACTTTTAAGCATGCTGTATATGCATAGAATCCAATATACATGAAAGATATTATATCTATGTTTTTGACATTAAATACAAAAATAAGTTTTGTTTAAATACAAAATTCCAACTCATGAAATAGATTATCAAAGTAAGTTTTTCTAAATCGATGAAGCATACATATATATAGATCAAATCTAATATACATTAAACCATGTAAACTTGTTTTGATTCTATCTACTCATGAAAACCATATATTTGAACTAGAAATCCAAAACCGGTTAAACCGAAAACAAAACATGAAACTTTAAAATAGTGTGTATGTGAACTTGAGCGTATCAATACTATCTAATCTTTACAATGATCTAAATAAAATCTTAAACTAAACAAACTGATGTCTTCTTGTAGAACTCCGTCTCCAAATCGACTCGATCCAAACACTATCCAACGAGCTTGACTTTAACCGAGTGCTAGATGCGATCTTGACACGCGGGCTCTTGAATCACCATGTGAAAGCTCCAAAACACATTTGTTGAAGCTAGTCACCTACTAATATCTTGATCAAATATCTGAAACTAAATATCGTAAAATTATTAGTAAACTGTAACTACATGAGTTAATCATAATCAAAACCAGAGTGAAGGGCCTCTGGGCCAACACTCTTTGGATATCACCTGTGTCTAATTTTATTAGTATAAAAGTTTTTAATTTCACATTATTTGTTATTAGATTAGAACTACACCTATTCACCCCCTCTAAATGTACTTTCAATATATATTTCTTATATCTTATGTCATTGTAGTCTGAGTGTATACAAACTGAGTTACCCCATGCAAGAGAATATTAAAAGTTGTATTTTAAGTTATTTAGTAATAATAATCAATACCGTATGATATTTCACTCATCCCCTGCCACGGTGTCATATCACTGACAATTCATGCTAGTGCTCACACTCTAGTAGAACTCATTGGGTCTAATATTTAAGTACCAAAACCCGAATAAAGGAAAGATGAAATATCCCACATTCCTAATATTATTATTGCTTGGTTATTAGGATATTGTTAACTTATTTCTCATCTGATCCATATGTTTCAGTATGTGTCCTAACCGCCCAATACACAAACATCCACTTATGGATAAGACAAGTGTTAATGGAAACTAAAGGGAGTATCGATGAACTTTGTTCACTGTGGATGTTGTGCATACCTGGGATCACGGCCCAGGATTACTTTGATACTGTCCTGGAACCCACCGCTAGGCAAACATGAGTGGGTCTTATTGTATGGCCATCAGGAAAGTAACAAGAGTAGGGGTGCCAGTACACCCCACCGGAACACCTGGAGGCCAATGTTGGTCCAAAGGCCATTAGCCCTAGGCTTGATGATAACAAAACATATGTAGTTATATTTTTAATAATTCTTTTTAACAAAGTTTCAGGTTAAATATTTGTTGCATTTCGACTCCAACACAAGATTCACACATTTGAAAGCCAAGAAGATGTAGATCCCAGAGCCTAAGCACATAGAAAAGCTCAAGGATCAAGAACTCTAGAGAAGACTAATAAAAATTTATATTCTTACTTTTTGTATTTTAGATAGGACTTATTGTTGTTCGTTAAAACCAAGATGATATAGGTTGATAGTTTTTTAGATTGACACACACACACACACACACACACACACACATATTTCTTACTCCTATGTGTTTTAAAAAGACTTCATAACTATTCTCTTTATCATTTTCAAAATAGAGTTTCAAAAAAAAACTGAGTTTTCAATTTAGAAAAGTGTTTTTTACGAAATATGGTTCTAACTTTGTTTTGTGCTGGTCCATGGCCACACGCTAGTTTTACAAGTCCCTAGAACTCTATTTTGTGTTTAAAGATCAAAAGTTATTTTGTCGGAAAAAGAATGGGTTCAAAAATATTTCTATACCCTACCTTTGGACCTTTGTCAGTCGATCAGCCAGTCAACCGCAGGCAGAGAAAAATTGCATTGTCGGTCGACCGAACGGTTGACCGACATACACCAAAGTGCATTTGTGCACTTCGGTCAACCGGGCGGTCGACCGACTCGGTTGGGTCCGGGCGACCGCTCCGGTGGACCGACAGAGAGTTTGGCTCTTTGTTGGGAACAACGGTCAACCGACCAGTCGATAGCTCCGATAGAAGAATTTTCTTCTGTATTTTTCCCAACGGCTATATTCTATTTTGTCTTTTTCTAGGTCTTTTTGTAACGGTTCTTTTGGGTTTTCTACTCATGTTTTCATCCCTATAAATAGTGGGACTATGAAAAAACTGAACAACAAGATTTTTATAGTTTAGATCAAGTTTTTACAAGTTTACATCAATATTTAGCGTTTTCTTAAAAGATTTCTTTTTCGAGCCAAATTTTCATATTCTTGACTTTTAGTTTGAGCCTTCCCTCTACATCTCTACAAGCTATTTTCACTACACAATCCTAAAGAGTTTCACCTCCTCATTTTGGTTATAGGATTATGATTGTGAGCCATTTGTGATCAAGTGAAGATCACCGATTTTCCTCTATTGAGAAGTTGTAAAGGTTGCGTCCTCAAGTGAGCTAGTGAGCTCTGTTGTTGGTGTTAAGGCACCCCGAGAGAGGACTAGTGAGTCTATTGAGTTCTAGTGAGAAATTGTAGTGAAAATCCTTCATAGTGTTGACGGCGGGAACGTAAAATAGTGGCTCGAACCTCGAAATAAATCATCGTGCTTGTAATTGCTTACTCTTTCTCTCTTCACTATACTCTCTCTTTAATTACTTGCACTCTTATATTGTTTACTCATTTGCAAATATTTCTTAAGTTGTGATTGGTATTTGCTAGGTTGCTAGTAACTAATTTTAATTTTGCATTATTTGTCATTTAGTGTAGCCATCACCTATTCAACCCCCTCTAGGTGATTTACAATTGGTATCAGAGCCTAACCCTAGTTTTGGTTTAACCACCTTAGGGAGATCTTTTCATTTGCCTATATTCATTTGTTGCATTTGTTATTTATTTATGCACTTATACTTTTTTCATGGCATCACACGACTTCTCTAGGATCAAGTCCCCACTCACATATGATGGGTTAAACTTCCCCATTTGGAAGGTCAAAATGAACTTATTCCTTAAGTCCCTTGGAGTTACAGTTGCCAAGACCATTACCAAAGAATTTGTTTAACCTCACGGTGATAAGGATATATAGTCTGAAGTAACCGCTAAGGACTATAAGGCCAATTCTAAATCTCAATATGCACTTACACAAGCATTAAATGAAGATGATCTTTCTCGTGTAATTAATTTCAAATCCACTTATGAGATTTAGAATGATCTTATCATTACTCATAAGGGGACGACGCAAGTTAAGGATCTAAAGTTGACTTGCTCTGTTCTCAATATGAGAATTTTTATATGCTCGAAAATGAAAGTATCGATGAGATGCTTACTCAGTTCACCAAGATCATTAATGGTTTATCTTCTTTAGGTGACACCATTGGCAATGACCAAAGGATCCGAAAGGTCATTAGAGCTCTTCGCAAAGCTTAGGAAGTCAAGGCAACAACCCTCAAGGAGCTCAATAATAGAGAGGAGATGGACTTCTCTGGCTTCATTGAAAATCTTAAAACCCAAGAGATGGAAATAAAGTTGAGAGAAGAAAGGACCTAAGAAAGGGAGACTTCAAAGAAGAAAGCAATAACTTTCAAGGCGACTCCATCATCCTTTGATGAAGAAGAATCATTGGAAGACGGTGATGAGGACTTTGCCATGCTCATTAAGAAAGTAAGCAAAATAGTTTACAAGAAGGAAAGACAAAGCAACTTCCAAAGAGGAAGACATCAAGTAAGATTTGAAAAGAAGAAGGAGGAGATGGGTCCTTACTTTCATTGCAAGAAGATGGATCATCTAATTGCGGATTACCCCTCAATTCAAGCCACTACCTCTAAGAATGTACATAAGACGAAAAAGGCGATGGTAGCCACTTGGGATGATTCGGAAATGGATTTCGATGAGGAGATTGATTTGCTTCATGGCAAACGGAGAGGAAGCTTCCATGGTAAATCTCGAAACCTTTTTAGAATATAATTATTTAACTATACATGAACTTGCACATTTTTTGAAGAATTACAAAATAGATAATTTCTCTTGCACAAAATAAAATATTGAAAAAGGAAAATTATTTTCTAAAGAATAAGCTAGAAATTGTTGTTAAAAAGAAAAATGACTTATCCATTTCTTTTGAGAAAATGAAAAAGAATTTTGATAAATACAAACTTGGTAGTAAGGGTAAAATCCCTAATATTACTTTTAACAAAAATAAATTTTCAGATATCCAAAGGCGTATTGATGCTATGGATAACACCTTGAAAAAGCGTGCATTTGACATGAAGAAATTTGCATCTATATTTTCAAAGGGAAAAACTGAAAGGAAACATACACTTCATTCATCTAGTACACACCATGAAAAATATGCACATGCATATACACATAAGCATGCTTTCATGTATGGCAAAGTGTACACATGTACACATTGCGGCCGCAAAAACCATTTAGCTAAATTTTGTTATAGTAAGTTAAATATGTTAAATAAAAATGTTTGTGTTCGATAAAGTACTAACCCTATAAGGCCCAAAAAGAATTGGGTGCCAAAGAACATACCAAACTTAATTTTTGTAGGTGTGTCGTCCTCCTCCAAGACATAGAAGGAGATGGTGCCTTGGTGATAGATGCATTGAAGCTCAAAGGATCAATTGTTACATTGCATCGCTATCAATAGGCACCTATTTTAGAGATTGCTCACGATTTGATAACTTCTCCACATGAAAATTTCATTTCTTGCTAGATCTATACATGCGTAGGAATTAGCAAGTTTTTCTTTTATGGTAATATGCTTTAGTTATGTATACATGCATATTTAGCTTGACTATATTTGAGTTAGTTTGTTAACATTGCTTTTTACTAGCCCATGATTTGCTTGCCCATGTGTAGAGTATTTTCCCTTGCTCCTTTGGTTGATAGATATCTTAGCATATATGTGTATTAGATTAATTTATTTTTTTTAATCTATATATCTATCTTGTGATCGAGTATTGTATTTAAACCATATTTAAGTAATAAATCAAGATAGCAATTACGCGCCTCAACTCTTATCTAGAGGAATGGCGAGGAAAATTTCAGAACCCGTCAAGGGTATTCAGCTTCAATATCTTGTTTTTTAATGGCTTAATATATGATTTAATTATTGAAAATATATTGTTATTATAATAATAATAAAATAAAATAATTTTTTTAATAATATTTATGTGTTTTTCATGCCTATAAGATTCTTGTGTTATTTCCCTGTTTTATGTGTAAAAATATGCAAGTAAAAATAATTTTCAAATGCCCTAAAATCCTACTTTTTAAAACTATTTTTTGGGCTGTCTCACTCGACCGAGTTGACCAGGAATAGTTTCGGTGGACCAGGCGGTCGACCGTAGTAGCCTGTTATACAAAAAAAAATAATTTGCCCTAAAGATGGACGAACAACCGGTCGACCGACTGTAATCGAGTTGCTCTTGGTTAGACCCGGTCGACCGAGCGTTCGACCATCAGTCAGGTCTTGCTGTATTTTACCCGTTTTATAAACCCTAAAAACCTAAATTTCTCTTATGTCTCTCCCTCCGCCATCTCTTTCTCTGACTCCTCCCTATTTTTCGTCACCCCCTTTCACTCTAATCCTTCCAAATCAGTACTAATCCCAAATCAAACCTTAAACTTGTTGGATCTCCCCTCTACACTCTAAATCTGTTTGATTTCTAGGAGAATCGTTGGTTTTTCAAGGTTTAATCTCTCATCTCTCTAAATCTTCTTGATTCATAGTTTTTCTCGAAATGTTTCTATATTTTATACCAAATCATTGTTTATCATCTTCACTATGTCAAAAAGGGCTAGATCTGAAAGGGTAAGTAACCTGAATTATCCTCTAACCCTTTTATTTCTCAAAATGTTTCTCATGAATTTTCAGTAATTCATAATAAGCATGTTATCTCTGGTAGAACTGTTGTGCTCGCTGATTTTCACAACATAAGCTCCCTTGAACATCTTGTTACCGTTAAGGAACCAGTTTATCCTGAGCTTGTGCAATATTTTTACTCTAATCTGACATTCCAAACCAATCATGTCAGGTCTAGGGTTCTGGCAAGGACATTAACATTACTCTAGATCGATCTGCCTATATGCTACAACTCTCCTGTGAGGGTGTAGATATTTATACTGTTGATCTCCATGAGTTTGAATATCCTGACGGTGAATCTCCCCTCACCGCATCTCTTCTGCTTCACGATGATGACAACCCCGCTTTAGTTAGAAATGAGGAGGTGAAGGTTTATACGCTCGCCGCCTAAGTCCTAGCCATAATTGTGTTCTATAATATCTTTCCAAATCAGGAGAATATAGTTATGCACGGTGTTCTGCTCCCCTCTATATTGCCTCCTAAAAGGCATTAGAGTAAATATTCTCAAGCTCAACATAGATTACATGGCTTCTGAGCATATCCTGATCCCAAACGGCACTTGCCTTTTGGGATGCTCATTATCCATCTATTCAAGCAACTAAAATTTGATCTCTCTACTGAATGGTCTATCGAACCGTCAGTTGATATTAACATCACTCTCCTAAAGAGGATGCGTGCTATGGAGCGTATTCCAGTTCCTCAGCCCCCTCTTATCATTCTTGCTATCGTCCCTGGATCCTCTTTAACTTCTTCAGCCTTTTTTGATCCATACTCGGCCCTCTCTTCTCAACTTTGAGAGCATGACCTGAAGATGACTGCAAATTTTCAAAGGATGAAGCAAACAGTTGACAATGACTTGCAGTACATCTGCGCTTCTATTTGCTATCTTCAGACTTGTGTCGATGAGACCTACAGTAGGAACGCTTAACTTGTTTCACTTCTGAGAGGCCACTCGCAACCTTTCCTACATCGGGTCCTCCGTTTGATACTTGGATACCACCTCCAGCTCCTTCTGAGGCACCTGCTTCTCCTGAAGTACCGACTTTTAGGAAGATTGACCCCTTTTGTAATGACAAAAAGGGGGAGAGAGATTCTATGGAGTTATCTTGGGAGTTACTTATGGTGTTTTTTTTATTTGTGCTTTTATTTTTGTACTTTTTATTTGTGGACATGTAGTATTTGTAGTATTTGGTGAACATGTAATTTTACATTGCAGTAGTTATTTTGTGGTATGTAACTTGTTTTTGAGGTTGGCATGAACCTCTGTATGGACAAATTTATTTTATGATATCTCTATTGCCTTTGGGAAGTTATGTATCTTTTTCTTTCTTTTGATAAATTTGATACATATCTTCTGTGTGTTATATGTGGTATGTTTGTATTTTTTTTATGTATACTTTGTAAACCAACCATCCACCACTTGTTTTGGAGGTTGGAGATTATTGGTTGGTTGGAGGAAACCGTTTATGTATACACCATTGTAATTCAATATTCTTGGTATGCATAGATGGGCTGCATAGAGCTTCATTGATAAATTCTATTCATAAGTTTTTATTGATGCATCTAACTTCTATGTCACATTTTGATATATGCATGTGCATAGGGGGAGCTTCTCTTGAAGTCTCTTCCCAATTATTTGTGATAACTCTATGTGTTTTATCATCATCAAAAAAGGGGAGATTGCTGGACCAAAGGCCATTAGCCCTAGTTTTGATGATAACAAAACATATATAACTATATTTTTAATAATTTTGTTTAACAAAGTTTTAAGTTAACTATTTGTTGCATTTCGGCTCCATCACAAGACTCACATATATGGAAGCCAAGAAGATGCAGATCCCAAAGACTAAGCACATAGAAGAGCTCAAGGATCAAAAACTCTAGAGAAGACTATATCAAAATTTGTATTCTTACTTTTGTATTTTAGACAGAATTTATGGTCGTTTGTTAAAACTGTTGGCCTAAAGGCCTTCCACTCTAGTTTTGATGATGATTAACTCATGTAGTTATGTTTACTAATAATCTTGTGTTGTTTAAGTTTCAGATCATTAACCAAGATATTAGTTAGTGATTAGCTTCAACAAAGTGTTTAGAAGCTTTTCATGATGATTTCAGGGCCAAAGCTTCAAGATCACACATTGCCTAGCCCATGGATGGAGTTTTGGAGCAAGTCTATTGAAGATGAAGATCATCAAGAAGACATAGGTATCCATAGTTTAGTTAGTGTGTTTAGATCCAATTTGTAAAGTTTAGTATAGTTGATATGCTCAAGTGCACAACACACACGTTTCATGATTTGGATTTTGGTTTTCATGGATAGTAGATCAAAACAAGTTTACTTTATTTCTATGTATATTAGATATGTTCTAGATATACATACATGCTTTAAAGTTGCTAGACAAACTTATTTTGACTATCCTATTCATGTTTTGAAAAATCAAGTTTGACAAAAATACAAGTTTTGTTTTTGATAAAATTTGCAAGACTCAAATATGAATTGATATGATTGATATATGTCTTGAAATTTTTATCACTTGTTTGAGTTTTGATATAAAATGATAAAAATATTTTTGGTGATTTTAGAAGTATTAAAAGATTTTTATAAAATATTTTTCCCAAGTTTTCAAACCCAGTTTTCAGTTCCAGACTCAACCAGTCGACTAAGCCAGGTTATTAGTCGACTTGGCTGATGTCCGGTCGACCGGGCCGGTCGACCGGACGTGCACAGATCTGTGCACGTTTGGAGTCACTGGGACGGTCGACCGAGCCGGTTGACCGGGTCTGAGAGCTCTGCTCTCGGGTTGTTTGGGTCGACCGTGCCGGTCGACCGGGATGAGAGCTCTGCTCTCTGTTTATTTGGGTCGACCGGGCCGGTCGACCGCAGTTGCCCAACGGTCATATTTCTGACCGTTGGCGGTCGACCGGGTCGGTCGACCGGCAGCCTGTCAGGCTGCCAGCTCAGCCTAACGGCTAGTTTTCTGATGGGCCTATATAAACCCCATCTCTTTGGGGATTTTGAAAAAGTTTTTTAAGAGGAAAAATTTCAGTTTTCTGAAGTGTTTAAAAGAGTTTTAAAAAGAGTTTGTGGGCTTTAAAACTTCTCATCTTCATTATTTTGGGTTTTTGGAAAATCAAAGAAAACTAGGTTTTGGGATTTTGATTTGATCTTGCATTTTCTATCTTTTACAAGAGACTTCCCAATTAGTTTTTCTTTGTTGCTTGTTTCCAAAAACACCTAGTTTTCGACACTTGAGCTATCACCTATCCTAATCTTTTTAGGATCTTTGTTTTATGGAAAGAGAAAAGAAAAGAGAGAGTTTTGAGGTTGTTGTTGTAACCTCTAAGTTGTACACCCTTATTCTTGTTGTATCCCTCTTCGGTAGAGGTGATCGGGTGATTGGTGTGTATCCCTCAAGTGTGAGGTGATTGAGTTTGGTTGTAAACCCTCTTCGGTAGAGGTGTTGGTTGTTGTTGTTGTTGTATTTGGCTACGGGCCTACCCCTCGGTTGTGAGGTGGTTGTTTGAGAGAGGAGTTAGGTACTCCATTGTTGTACAAATCCTTCTCGGTGAAGGTTCCCTCGGTGGGAGTCCTCGGTGGACGGTATAGTGGATTGGAAATCCTACACGGTGGTGTAGGCGGGGATGTAGAGCAAGGGTGCTCGAACCTCGAAACATATCTTTGTGTTTGCGTTTGATCCACTTGTCTCTAAACTCTCTCTCTTTACATTTGTTCAAAGCATCATACTTCATTCATATCATATTTGCTTATGTTGAGCATAATTCATCTTGTCATATCAAATTTATTTGCTTGTGTTGTGCCTTGCATAATCTATATTGCTATATCCTTGATTGCTTGGCTTGATTGTGTGTGCACATTGCTTGGATTGCTTGTGTGTGTGTGCCCAACTTATACTCATCCAACAAGAGCTTCACATAGCGCCTCAACCCATTTCAAGGGGAATCAAGGGGAGTTAGTCCAGAGCCTCGCAAGGGGAATTCGGCTACACTTGTTGTATTGTATTAGTTTGTGCACAATTTGCATTAGCTTCCGCATTTAGCGCACTTAGTTTTGCATTAAGTTTTAGATTAGCACTAACACCTATTCACCCCCCTCTAGGTATTTTTCAATTGGTATCAGAGCTAGTGCTCCTGATACTTAGGCTTAACATCCCAGGAGTGAGATCCATTTGCTTGCTAATCTATTGTTTGCATTTGCTTGTTTGCACACATTTAGTTTACCATGGCCTTCATGACCCCACCTATGTATGACCCTTCCAACATTCATGTTTGGAAGATTAGGATGACCGTTTATTTGCAAACCCTAGGTCATAAAGTTTATCTTGTATTACCAAGGAATCCTTCCTTAGTGATCGCAATCATATAGGGGCCAATGCACAAGCCCTAGAGGCCATTAGAAGCACATTACCTGAAGATTATCTTATGTGTGTTTCTAACAATGATTCCGCCTTTGCAGTCTGGAACAAATTGACAACAACATCCACCACCTCGGAGCTTCAAGTGCAAATTCAAGAAGAGGAATCTAGTGGAGAATCCGAACCACAACAATGCTATATGGTCCAAGGGAATGACTCCCTTGAGGTACACTCGGAAACTCAACTAGATAGTAATGATTGTGCTAGTTCTTCAAATGATTATGTTGACTCCCATGCTTTGAATGAAGAACTATCCATAGTTTGTGAAAAATTAATAGAAAACTATAAAGTTTTGAAAAAGAAGAGTCTAGACATTAATAATGAAAATAAAAATTTGATTGCTAGACTTGATGTTGTTTTGCAAGAGAAAGAGGAGATTGCTAATGAGAGGGATTCATTAAAATCTCAACTTGATCTTGCACTTAAAGAAAATGAGTTTTTGAAAAATAAAAATGATTGCCATGTTCTTTTGAAGAAAAATGATAACTTGTCTTTAAAAGTTGATTTTATTTTAAAAGAGAATGTTGATTTGAAAAATAAAATTATTTCCATTTCAAATGATTTAGATGTGTGTTTAAAGAAAAATGTTGTTTTGAAAATAAGATTGATGAACATGTTTGCCATGCTAGGGTAGTTTCACCTAGATCACCCCTTGCATGCTCCACTTCTTCTATGATTAAAAATGATATAAATATGTTGAAGGAGAAAATGGATTGTTTGGGCTCCACTATGAGCAAATGTGCTAAGAACCATACACGGTTGGAAACCTTGGTTCGAAAGAAACAAGTTCCATCATTTATGCATGCACACCCTCCACGGCATACACATGCTCCACACGGACACCGTCAACACATGTATGCTCATGTGTACACGTGTACACATTGTGGCCGAAAAGGCCATCTTGCTAAATTTTGTTATGATAGATTAAATGTTTCAAATTTAGCAAAGAAATTTGTTTGGGTTAGAGAAGGTACTAACCCCCATGGACCCATGAAGATATGGGTACCAAAGACCACCCCTCCTATTATTTTGATGTAGGTGTGGGCTCTCACATGACGTGAGAGTGATGACACCTTGGAGTGGATGCGTTCCGTGCTTAAAGGAGATTAAATGGATGCATCACTTTCAAGGGAAGATTTGGTGGAGATGACCACCATGTTTTGGAAACAAGGAGAGTTGCCTTCTAGGTTTTGGTAACAATTCTTAACTCCTTATGTTTACATGCCTTCCATGTTTATCTTTTATAGCATGATTTGATGTTTAGTGATTATCATGAACATGCCATGTTAATTAGATTAGTGCCATACTTATTAGTTGGTTGAAACATCCATGTTTTATATGGACTTATATTTTTGTGTTTTCACCTTGGTAAAACTAATTTGTATGACCTAGATCTAATGCACATGCATGTACATATTGATCATATATGTGTTGTATTTCATATTGATGTTTTATAGCATGTTTTCATTGTCTATGGATTAGTATGTAAATGCCATGATTATTAGATCCTTGACATACATATATAGTATTTGAGACACACATGCTTGTATGAACCCATTCTTAGTGTTCTCACTTTTGTTTAAACTATAATGTACATCATGAATCTAATACATGTGAATTTACATAATAATCTTGTTTTAGTCATGGTGATTTCTTTATTATGTTTTGATGCTTCATGTTAAGATTACTTGTTTAGATGTTAGTTTTCATTAAAACTAGGATTTATACTTGTACATATAGTGGGCCACAAATAAATCTTTATATGTTTGAGTTGAATGCTTATTTGAACCCATTAAATGTGCTAGTATAGTCTAGTTTTGATGATTCACACATTTCAAACTTGTATTCCATTTTTGGATTTGTTTTATGAGTTTTCACTTCATGTATATGTTTGTATTGCCAAACTTTAAGATATACATGTATACCCCTTGAGTCATTTGCCTTTCATGCAAATCTATATTTGGACTCAATTGTGTTTAGGGATATGTATGTATACTTATTATGTTGACAATTCATACATATACCTTGAAATGAAATTCATTTTGATGAAATTTAGTTTTTCTTGATTTTGTGTTTAATTGTTTAACTTCATGTATATGTCTATCTTGTCCAAACTATTAGATATACATGTTTATCCTTTTGAGCCACGTGCCTTCATGCATATATAAATAGTGGACTCGTTGTGTTTGGATATGTATGTATATTTTAATTTGTACTTGACATACATATGCCATGAAGATTAAGTAAGTTTTGATGATTTTCGTGTTTTCAATGTTTAAGGAATAATTGAGCTTAATTGAATATTTTCATGATTATGATATTCACACTTTATTTGTACACTCACTTTTATTGCTTGCTCATGTTTATTTTCATGAGTCAAAATTGTGCTTAATTAGATTAGAGTGTTGATTTTCATGTAGATTTCTTATTTCATGAAAAACTATTTGTTTTATTCCTTACTTTAAGGATTTCGTACTAGTTTTAAAAGTTTTTCCTATAACTAGTTCGTATTTTTCAATTTGGTAGTGATTTTCAAACTAAGCTTATTTTCAAATCTATTTTTGAAAACCCCTGCCCTTTATGGGCGGATGGATGAGAGATCATGGTCTTGTATGCTTTAAAAATGAAAATCATTTAAAACTTGAACCTTGATTGGGAGGTATTGTGATATGATGTATACACTTGAACTTATTGCTATGTCAATTGGTATCATTGAACTCTTTCAATTGGTATCATTTTGATCTTTTTTGTATACTCATATGTTTATTGTGTATGTATATTTTCAAATGGTATCATCTATTGGTGATTGGTACTCATTCTATTTCATACACATATACTTGTTTTATTTGTGCTTAAGATATAAATTTTTCACAAAATCTTGTTTATGCTAGTGCTTGAGCTTCAATTTTGTTTTAATTGATTATTTTTAAATTGATAAAGCCCATGCATCATTTTAGTTGGTATTTCATAAAGGGAGAGAAAATTTAATCTTGTCTTTCAATTGATGATTCTTCAATTGGTATTTGTTTCCCACTCCCTTACTTTATGATTGAAAATTTCATATTGGTATCATATGTTTGATATGAAAATTATTTACAATTGGTATCAAAATTTTGTTTAGACATTCAAAATTTATTATGTTTAATTTCAATTGATATCAAGATGTTTCATGTGTTTTTGCTTAAAATTGGTATCTAAAAATTTTTTAGAAAAATACAAAAGTTTTGACTTGTATTGATTATATGCGTATAGATTCATGTTGAGTGTATTGTGTATTGAAGAGTTTAACATCTCTTCTTTATGTGGTACACGTGTGTAGGGGGCGCTTCACATCTCCTCTTATTCATTACATAATGTGTGTTATGTGAATTAGGGCTTAACATCCCTCCTTCATGTAATGCATATGTGTAGGGAAGCTAACTTAGCGTCTTCCTCTTCATGAATGTATATAGCATATAACATCTATTGATCCATATTTATTTTCAAGTGATATCAAGATGCTTCATTGACATATTTATCTATTGATATCATGTTGTTTATAGTCACCCCTTATTGACATTGTTTTTGTTTTAGACAAAAAGGGGAGAACATTGTTTTATTGTTTGGGTTGTTTAACCCCTTCTTGATCTTTTTGCTTGACAAAAAGGGGGAGAAAAATTTGTTTGATTTAATTTTGCTTTGTTTACCCCTTTGTTGATGATTGACAAAAAGGGGAGAATTATTTGAGAGTTTAACATGTTTATATATGCATACTTATGTTTTTGCATATATTAAGTTTTCTTGGTAAGTATTAAGTTTTTATTGGTATCTAGAGCATCTAGTGTTTTTGTTAATGCTTTATTAATTTAATTGGTAACTAGAGCTTCTAGAACATGTGTTTGTGTTTATGCATATTGATGCATACATGTTTATGTACATTCATTGCATATATTTTATTTATTTGTTTATGCATGAGTTAAGGGGCAGCTTCTTTGAAGCTTAACTTTAATCCATGCATATATAACTCCATGAGTTTTGACATCATCAAAAAGGGGGAGATTGTTGGCCCAAAGGCCTTCCACTCTAGTTTTGATGATGATTAACTCATGTAGTTATGTTTACTAATAATCTTGTGTTGTTTAAGTTTCAGATCATTAACCAAGATATTAGTTGGTGATTAGCTTCAACAAAGTGTTTAGAAGCTTTTCATGATGATTTCAGGGCCAAAGCTTCAAGATCACTTGAAGATGAAGATGAAGATCATCAAGAAGACTATGATGAAGATCATCAAGAAGACTATGATGAAGATCATCCAAAAACCCATGGATGGAGTTTGGAGCAAGTCTACTTGAAGATGAAGATCATCAAGAAGACTTAGGTATCCATAGTTTAGTTAGTGTGTTTAGATCCAATTTGTAAAGTTTAGTATAGTTGATATGCTCAAGTGCACAACACACACGTTTCATGATTTGGATTTTGGTTTTCATGGATAGTAGATCAAAACAGGTTTACTTTATTTCTATGTATATTAGACAAGTTCTAGATATACATACATGCTTTAAAGTTGCTAGACAAACTTATTTCGACTATCCTATTCATGTTTTTGAAAAATCAAGTTTGACAAAAATACAAGTTTTGTTTTTGATAAAATTTGCAAGACTCAAAAATGAATTGATATGATTGATATATGTCTTGAAATTTTTATCACTTGTTTGAGTTTTGATATAAAATGATAAAAATATTTTTGGTGATTTTTAGAAGTATTAAAAGATTTTTATAAAATATTTTTCCCAAGTTTTCAAACCCAGTTTTCAGTTCCAGACTCAACCAGTCGACTAAGCCAGGTTATTAGTCGACTTGGCTGATGTCTGGTCGACCGGCCTAAGCCAGGTTATTAGTCGACTTGGCTGATGTCCGGTCGACCGGGCCGGTCGACCGGACGTGCACAGATCTGTGCACGTTTGGAGTCACTGGGACGGTCGACCGAGCCGGTCGACCGGGTCTGAGAGCTCTGCTCTCGGGTTGTTTGGGTCGACCGTGCCGGTCGACCGGGATGAGAGCTCTGCTCTCTGTTTGTTTGGGTCAACCGGGCCGGTCGACCGCAGTTGCCCAACGGTCATATTTTTGACCATTGGCGGTCGACCGGCAGCCTGTCAGGCTGCCAGCTCAGCCTAACGGCTAGTTTTCTGATGGGCCTATATAAACCCCATCTCTTTGGGGATTTTGAAAAAGTTTTTTAAGAGGAAAAATTCCAGTTTTCTGAAGTGTTTAAAAGAGTTTTAAAAAGAGTTTGTGGGCTTTAAAACTTCTCATCTTCATTATTTTGGGTTTTTGGAAAATCAAAGAAAACTAGGTTTTGGGATTTTGATTTGATCTTGCATTTTCTATCTTTTACAAGAGACTTCCCAATCAGTTTTTCTTTGTTGCTTGTTTCCAAAAACACCTAGTTTTCCACACTTGAGCTATCACCTATCCTAATCTTTTAAGGATCTTTGTTTTGTGGAAAGAGAAAAGAAAAGAGAGAGTTTTGAGGTTGTTGTTGTAACCTCTAAGTTGTACACCCTTATTCTTGTTGTATCCCTCTTCGGTAGAGGTGATCGGGTGATTGGTGTGTATCCCTCAAGTGTGAGGTGATTGAGTTTGGTTGTAAACCCTCTTCGGTAGAGGTGTTGGTTGTTGTTGTTGTTGTATTTGGCTACGGGCCTACCCCTCGGTTGTGAGTTGGTTGTTTGAGAGAGGAGTTAGGTACTCCATTGTTGTACAAATCCTTCTCGATGAAGGTTCCCTCGGTGGGAGTCCTCGGTGGACGGTATAGTGGATTGGAAATCCTACACGGTGGTGTAGACGGGGATGTAGAGCAAGGGTGCTCGAACCTCGAAACATATCTTTGTGTTTGCGTTTGATCCACTTGTCTCTAAACTCTCTCTCTTTACATTTGTGCAAAGCATCATACTTCATTCATATCATATTTGCTTGTGTTGAGCATAATTCATCTTGTCATATCAAATTTATTTGCTTGTGTTGTGCCTTGCATAATCCTTATTGCTATATCCTTGATTGCTTGGCTTGATTGTGTGTGCACATTGCTTGGATTGCTTGTGTGTGTGCCCAACTTATACTCATCCAACAAGAGCTTCACATAGCGCCCCAACCCATTTCAAGGGGAATCAAGGGGAGTTAGTCCAGAGCCTCGCAAGGGGAATTCGGCTACACTTGTTGTATTTTATTAGTTTGTGCATAATTTGCATTAGCTTCCGCATTTAGCGCACTTAGTTTTGCATTAAGTTTTAGATTAGCACTAACACCTATTCACCCCCCCTCTAGGTGTTTTTCAAAAACCAAGAAGATATAGGTTGATAGCTTTTGGGATTGACACATACACATATATTTCTTACTCCTATGTGTGTTTAAAAAGACTTCATAATTATTCTCTTTACAGTTTTCAAAATCGAGTTTCAGAAAAATCGGGTTTTCAATTTAAAAAAGTGTTTTTACAAAATATGGTTCTAACTTTGATTTGTGTTGATCCATGATCACACACTAGTTCTACAAGTCCCTAGAACTCTATATTGTGTTTAAAAATCAAAAGTTATTTTATCAGAAAAAGAATGGGTTAAAAAAGATTTCTATACCTTGTCTTTGCACCATTGTCGGTCGACCGGCTTATAGACCGCAAGCAGAGCAAAATTGCTCTGGGGCGGTCGACCGACTGCAAGAGCTTTAGTCTCGGTGGGGTCTGATCGACCGCCCCGGTCGACCGACAGAGAGTTTACGTCTCTTGTTGGGAACAACTGTCGACCAACCGGTCGATTGCTATCCCTAATGGCCAAAAATCTGACCATTGGCGGTCGACCGGCTGGTCGATCGATAAAAGAATTTTCTTCTGTATTTTTTCCCAACGGATATATTCTGTTTTGTCTTTTTGGGGTCTTTTCTCAACGGCTCTTTTAGGTTTTCTATTCATGTTTTCGTCCCCTATAAATAGGGGGACTCTGAAAAAACTCAAGACCAAGATTTCTATAGTTTAGATAAAGTTTTTTTTTCAAGTTTGCATCAATATTTAGCTTTTTCTTTAAATATTTCTTTTTGAGCCAAATTTTCATATTCTTGATTTTTAGCTTGAGCCTTCCCTCTATATCTCTTCAAGCTATTTTCACTACACAATCCCAAAGAGTTTCACCACCTCATCTTGGTTATAGGATTGTGATTGTGAGCCATTTGTGATCAAGTGAAGATCGACAATTTCCTTCAATTGAGAAGTTGTAAAGGTTGCAGCCTCAAGTGAGATAGTGAGCTCCGTGTTGGCGTTGTGGCACTGCGAGAGAGGACTTGTGAGTCCATTGAAATCTAGTGAGAACTTGTAAACAGTTGACGATCTAGAGAGAACGAACATAGTGAAAATCCTTCATGGTATTAAGGCGGGGACGTAGAGCAGTGGCTCGAATCTCAAAACCAATCATCGTGTTTGCGATTGTTTACTGATTGGTCACATATATTGTATATATATTGTCACATTACCATGTTTTTTATCTAATAAACCCTATTAATAATTCTTATTTTTATTTAATAATGTGTAGGCCCATTGCTAAAGGAGAGGGAAGAGAAGCGAGCCAAAAGCCCATTTAAATTCTGATTTAATTTAGAATTAATTCGAAATCAGAAAATCAGGGTAGATCAAGACAAATCAGAGAAGATAAAATCAACTGAAAACCTGTTAAAACAAATCTTCACAGATCAATTTGTTAAAGCCAGAGATCAAAGGCAGTTTCGTTAAAATTCCAGACCTAAACTGAAAATTCAGTTGAAGATAAATGGAAATCGAGAAACCAAAGACATGTTCCCCATGGGTATGGCCCCAGGATGCAGAAACGCGTCCAAAGTCGCATTTCACGACTTTGTTGAGGAAGTTGGGGGAGCGTTTGCTCCCCTATCTTCGTACGCTTTCCCCCATTTGGTTTTGCCTATAAATATTAGGTTTTTCATAGACTACTTGGAACAATCAAGAAGAGATAGATTTTAGCCCTGTTTTTCATTCTTTTTAGTGTAGGTTTTTATTTTTATTTTATGTAATTTTTATTTCTTTGTAAGCATAGGTTAGACTGAGATTCATGTAAGTAAGAGAGAAAGACTTATGTTGAGAGTGACACTGATATAACCTCCTCCTTTCTTTCATAGTTTCTACAAGAATCAAAGGTAACACCTTTATGCTCTTCTTTGTTTATATGTTCATCTTTTTCTACTTTGTCTCTTTTGGTTTTGATGAATGTGTAAGTGAATCTAGAAGTATCAGTATAGACATGTTTGCATGAGTGCCACCGATATTTCATAATGATGTTGTCCTCCTTAAGATTCCATATCATTTTATTTTTTTCATCTTGATGATGTAATGCGAATGGCGACTGAGCTCGATCTTATGGGTTATGTGTTGATCGCCTCCGAAGAAAGGTAAAACATGCACGGTTTCCAGGTAAGTCATTAACAGAGGAGGTAAGTTTTTTTTTAGGTTTTCTTTCTTTTCTTTTAATTATTTAGTTTAGATCACCACAATCTCCCAACCATTTTATTTAATCTTTTCAATTTCTTGTGTATATCCATTTTCTATTTTCTTTACCTTCTCAATCCCACTTTCTTCCTAAGTTAACTTTAACCTATTTTTCGTTTCTTTTAAAGAATTAAAAGAAGATCTTTAACCATTGAATGTAACTTAAAAGAGAACTTGCTAAAAAATCTTCCATCGCTAGTCCCTCCTTGTGGATCACGACCCGCATAGCCACTTGCTATTGCGGTAGCATTGAGTAGTTGCACTTTTTATTTTGTATTTCTGAAATTCTGTATTTTCTGCGGGCAGCTTAACCTCAATCAAATTTTCGTGCCGTTGCTGGGGAGAGACTTTAATTAATTCTCCTTTTAAGTTTACATTTTTGCGTAACCTTCTTCTTTGTTCTTGGTGTACAGGTTTAACAATAAGGAAATTTTTACTGCAGTGGACATATAAGTAGCCTTGGACTCTGCTCAAGAAAGCAGAGCCCAGAAGCCCTCAGATTTGCTACATTCTAGAGGCAATCTGAGTGGACTACTAACCTGCTTTTTTGCAGGTTAGCTGAATTGCAAAGCTAAAATTTTGTAGCTATTTATTTCTTTGTTTGTCTCACTGTACATACTTTCTAACCTCAACAGTAAAATGATGTTTGTTAAATGCTAAAAATGGTTTAGACTTTGCATTTAGGAACGTGTTTAATTCGTGTACATTTTATATTACTATTGAAGAGTGCTGGAGTAAAAGATATGTATACATAGTATATAGTTTAGAAAACATTCTTGAGTGATTATTTGCTTGTTGAATGCTACTTTTTTTTATATCCTGCACACTTTGCACAATCAATCTTAAGGGTTTGTCCTATAAACAATATAAGGTGGGAAAGTCATTACCCTCTCTTAGCCCACAAACAATCTCCTCACTCACTAACCCAAGCCTAACTAAAATTGAGTAGACGTTGGCCATAGGGACATCTCAGACTCATATAGGAGATTGATCTAAGGGGGAAGTTGATTTGAATTTGACTCTTGCCAAATCGGTGTCTAAGGCTGGGGATTGAGGGGCAAAACCCCAAAGGTTGGTGGTTTAGTATAATTAGGACGTTGCTTAGGCACGGATACCTCCTACTGATCTTGCCCTACCTGGCCGATTAACTTGTGGTCAGAATCAACAATATACCCCCCGTGGACAGTCTAACAAGTTAGGAGTCGTCTTAGTCTAAGGTTTACCCTAACTTAGGTTAGATTTTTTCTTTTTATTTGTTTGCTTATTTGTTTATTTTTCTTTGTTTGTGTTTGACATTTCTTATGTGATATGGTTTAAAACAACAATTTTTCAACTTTAATAGTAATCCATGTTACACCCCGACTTCTTTTTCGGATGTTACCAATCGGCATATCATAACTTTAACAAATCTAGCATGTCTAATTGGTCTTATCCGAATCAATACATGCCCCAGTCCCAATGCTATGAAGAAGACTGGAATAATCATCACTACTCTTCATAGAGTCAATGGGGATACAACTCCCCCGAGTCATATTGTCAACCACCTTACCAACATCCAGCTCATATACTCCTTCTCCCGAATAACTATTAGAAGAATCAATTGACTGGGAAAAGAGGATGGAAGCTCGAGCAATGAATTCAAATTTTAGAAGACTCAAAATCCCGTCAAAATTTTCAAATCACAGATCCTTACTCTATTTTTCAAGGAGAACATGATAACTTTGAAAAAAGTATAAAAACAATAATTCAATGCCAATATAATCCACTGACATGGTAGAAGCAAGACTTAGTAGATTGGAAAACATGAGTAGGAATAAGGAAACTCCCTACACAATCTTTGAATATTCTAGACACTTCTAGCAATATTGAGGAAAACTAAGAATCATGGTATCTTGAAGACTTTGACCAAGATTCAATTTTACCACAAAATTTTGAACTTGATCAATATCAACCCATTGACGAATTGGCAAGTTTTCATTTTAATGAGATTGAACTTGGTTATGAATGTGAACCCGATTTCGAACTTTGTGGTTCAGTTTTCATCTTCGAATCTATGTTGACTCCGGTATTCTTACCCAATTTGGACCAATTTCCTGAGCCAATATTTATTCTCGTGCCCATATGGAATCACCAATTTTGGATAGCCACATTCCATTGATGGGAAAAGAATATGAATTTCAATTCTTGGACTTAGACCCAACTCTTAAATTAAAACTGACTCTCGAACCCAAAGTTAATTTTTTCGAGTTAGTATTACTTCCTGAACCTATCATTCTTGAGTCAAAGTCAACCATTTCACCAAGTCACATTCTTTTGTTGGACATAGATATAGACCATGATGACTCCGTGATGATTTTCCAAGACTGGTTATGTAAAGGGAGTAAGTTTCACGATAGGATCTTTCATGATCCTATTCATAGTGGGGACTGAAAATATGTCAACAGAAAAGAGGTCAACAAAAGTGGGTTCTGTGAACCACCACATTATCTTGATTAGGTAGCAACGCTTGACCTAATAAGACCACCACCGGAACCACCACCATAAGGTAATATTTTCCTTGCCTTTCCTCTTTTTTCATGCATCCATGTATTAATTCATACATTGAGGACAATGCATGAGATAGGTATAGGGGAGGGTTCTAACATAACTTGGTTTTTATTTTAAAATTTTTTTTTTAAACATCTTCTTTACTTTTATAAAATTTTTGAAAATAGAAACAATATTTTGACATAATTTTTGCAAGAAATTAAGTTAATTTTAAGGAATCGGAGAATCATAATTAGGATTTCTTTACTTGGTCAGAATAAAATTATTTGCTTGATTTCTAAGGTTAGGAAGAAAATTTGAAAAAGTAATTTAGTCTTGATTTTTACCTTGATGATATATGCATGCTTTATATACTTCCACACTTAGGGTTTAAAAACAAAGATTCTTATGCCTTATTAAAAAAAAGAAAAACAAAAAATATATATATAATTCCTCTGATTAAGCTGCGTATTTGTGCCTCATAATGCATAAGTGTTCACGCATAAAAGCAGTTAATATAATAAAATCCTTAGTTTTGTGGCCTTGCTTGATCGAGTCCTTAAGTCCTTGAGGTATTTTCTCACCCGGTGCCCTAAGACCGTTTAGTTTTGGAGTCACCGATTAAAGTCTCGTTACATGGGCAGATTAGAAAGCCTAATAGAACTAAGGAATAATATCACCAAAAAAAAATAATAAAAGAGAAAAAAATAATAAGGCATAAGAGTTAGAGGTAAAGAACCCGGAGTCAAAATTTTACGGTCATAAAGGTGCATATGACTTAGGGTAAAATAATAGATTAGATGAGAAATACAGTTTGACCCCATACCTTGGTTGATAACATGTTTTTGAATAAAGAATAAGCTTAAGAATGAAAAGTTCGGTTTTCCTATAACTTATTACTTAATTCTTACAAAAATACTTCAAATATTTTTCTCTTTCAAAATGTGTTTTTCAAAACACTAACACTTTGTTTATCTTTCTTTATGGATTTTGTGGGTGTAATCTACTAAAAACCCTCATGAGACAAAACTCGTCCTCTAGAGGGAACCTAGAGGTTTAACGGCTTGTTGCACATGCTCAGTGCAATCGCGTGACCTGCAAAAGTGGTCTAATAATCTTTGGTTTAGTTTTGTTATTTTGCTCGAGGACGAGCAAAAGATAAGCGTGAGGGTGTGGTCGGTCACATATATTGTATATATATTATCATATTACCATGTTTATTATCTAATAAATTCTATTAATAACTTATTTTTACTTAATAATGTGTAGGCCTATTGCTAAAGGAGAGGGAAGAGAAACAAGCCCAAAAGCCCATCAAAATTCTGATTTAATTCAGAATTAATTTAAAATCAGAAAATCAGGGCAGATCAAGATAAATCAAAGAAGACAAAATCACTGGAAAATCGGTTAAAACAAATCATCAAATCAATTGGTTAAAGCAAAAGATTAGAGGCAGTTTCATAAAAATTTCGGACCTAAACTGAAAATCCAGCTGAAGATAAAAGGAAATCGAGAAACCAGAGATGTGTGCCCCCCGGGTGTGGCCACTTGGCCACACCCAGGTCGTGGAAAGGCGACCAAAGCCGCGTTTTTGCAGCTTTGTTGAGGAAGTTAGGGGAGCGTTTGCTCCCCCTATCTTCGTACGCTCTCCCCCATTTGGTTTTGCCTATAAATACTGGGTTTTTCAGAGACTACACGAAGCGATCAAGCAGAGATAGATTTTAGGCTAGTTTTTTATTCTTTTTAGTGTAGTTTTTATTTTCATTTTATGTAATTTTTATTTCTTTGTAAACATAGGTTATACTGAGATTCATATAAGTAAGAGAGAGAGACTTATGTTGAGAGTAACACCGATGTAACCTCCTCTTTTCTTTCATTATTTCTACAAGCAATCAAAGGTAACATCTTTATGCTTTTCTTTATTTATATGTTCTTCATCTTTTTTCTACTTTTTCTCTTTTGGTTTTGATGAATGTGCAAGTAAATCTAGAAGCATCAGTATAGCCATGTTTGTATGAATGCCACCGTTATTTCATGATGATGTTCTCCTCCTCTAGATTTCGTATCATTTCATTTTTGTTCGTTTTGATGATATAATGCGAATGGGGACTGAGATCGATCTTATGGGTTATGTGTTGATCGCCTCCGAAGCAAGGTAAAATATGCAAAATTTTCAGGTAAGTCATTAACCAGAGGAGGTAAGTTTTTTTTTTAGGCTTTCTTTTTTTCTTTTAATTATTTAGTTTAGATCACCACAATCTCCCAATCATTTTATTCAATCTTTTCAATTTCTTTATATATATCCATTTTCTATTTTCTCCACCTTCTCAATCTACTACTTTCTTCCTAACTTAACTTTAACCTATTTTTCTTTTCTTTTAAAGAACTAAAAGAAGATCTTTAACCATTAAATGTAATTTAAAAGAGAACTTGCTAAAAAAGCTTCCATCGCTAGTCCCTCCATGTGGATCACGACCCACATATACACTTGCTGTTGCGGTAGCATTGAGTACTTACACTCTTTATTTTGTATTTCTAAAATTTTGCATTTTTGTGTGCAGGTCTAACTGCAATCACTTACTCTTTCTCTCTTCACTCTACTCTCTCTTTAGTTACTTGTACTCTTATATTGTTTACTCATTTGCAAGTATTTCTTAAGTTGTGATTGGTATTTGCTAGGTTGCTAGTAAGTAAATTTTAATTTCGCATTATTTGCTATTTAGTATAGCCATCGCCAATTAATCCCCCCTCTAGGTGATTTATAGCCTATAAGCAGAACCGAAAGATTTAGTTGCACAATATCCTATACAAATGTAAACATGATCACAAATTGATATCCACCAGTTTCTCCCATCCCAATGTAAGTTGTTTGATTGTTGCAGATTGATTATGATTATCAGTTTAAGGGGAATGATAAGAGTATCATAACAGGAGGAACAAGTAGGAAAGAGTAACAGGGGGAACATGCATGTATAATAAAGGAGTAGAGGACGGCAGGAATATAACATGATGATACTATCATGTCCCCGTAAAGAAGATAATCAAGTAACAGGCAAGTAACCGACCAAGTAACATGTGATCAGGTGTGAATGTCAAGTGATAACATACAAGTATCAAGTGTTAAACATTAACTAATCAACAAAGTATGTGTCAATACAGTATATATTATATTGTCAACTTACACAATATAGGGAAAATGATACAGATACCCGAGATCAGTACAAATACTAGAAAATAATAAAGTTTCAAGAAAATAGTTTAAGTAAAAATTTCAAGCTCTTCATAACCATCAAGAAGGGTAATAATTAATTTATTTAATTATACAGACGGGTGCTTAATCAAGCTGGAGCAAAGCCAGACCGTGTGGGCATTATGTCGGGTATACAAAAGAACTTGGCTCCTAGCAGAGTTAGCATGCAATTTTAAATGTTAAAGCATTCGGCGAGACTATCGCTCGCAGCGAAACCATGATAATGTACAACTATTGCTCACCGCGAAACCAACGCACCCGGCGAAGCCAACGCACGCGGTGAAGCTATGTATGAACATCCAACTAGCACATATGACAAAGCTACACTCGTGACGCAGTTAAACTGTAATATCCCTAGTTAGTAATAATGTATTTTTATTTTCTAAGTATTTATTTTTTTTACTGATTATTTTATTATTATTTGTTAACTTGATTTATAGTTATTATTATTATTAAATATACAAATTATTTTGAGATAGTAAATGATAATTTGGCTTTATATATTATTATCATTATTTCTTATCAATATTTTAATTACTTATTACTATTAGTGTTATAATTATTAATATTGTTAGTGATTATTAATTATCATTAGTGTTACTATTATTTTTGTTATTTATTATAATATTAGTGGCTGTTGTTAAATTCTTATTACTATGGTTATTATTACTATTATTATTATTTATTATTATTATATGTTTAATTATTAGGATTATTATCATTTTTATTATTAGTGTTACTAATTACCATTAATATTAATAATTATGATTCTTATTTTTTGTTAGTTACTACTATTATTATTGTTATTGTTGTTAATATTACTTGTTATTATTAGAATTTATTATTATTATTTATTAGGATGGTTATATAATGTTATTATTATTTATGTGTAGTATTTTTCTACTTCTATGTTTTCTATCCCATTAGCCCATGTTCAACCCATTACCTATTATCATACCCTTTTCCCATTAACCATATCTATACCCAGTCCATACCCATTTTCATTTCATTGATCTCTAATCCAACCCACTACCCATTATATACCTAATACCCACAAACCCAATACCTCCCTATATATAATCTTCAACTAATATCTTATCTTAATCCTAATCCCATCATAATATCTCATTCTCCCACAACATAACCACCTCCAACAAACACTCCATAACCCCCAACACCATTAACAACAGCAGCCGCAGAAGGCAGTCAGGCCAAGCACAGCGCATAGCCCCGCGCTGCTCCCCATTGGCTGGCCTTCACAGCGCTCTTCCCCTCCCCGATCTCCAGGCCGTGGTCTTCTCCCTTGCCTCCTCACCTCCACATCAGAGCGTTGCATACGCGAGATCCGCCATCCACATCCTGACCGTGCCCGATCTCCCACAGGCTGCACCCCCTCCTTCTCGATCTCCACCTCATGTTACCGAGCACAGCCTCCTTGAACCCAGGCCGTGGCCATCTCCAGCGCACTGCAACCCTCGGCCTCACTCCATACTGTTGGCCCAAAGACCATTAGCCCTAGTTTTGATGACAATAAAACATTTGTAGTTATATTTTAACAATTGTGTTTAATGAAGTTTCAGGTTAACTCTTTTTTGCATTTCGGCTCCATCATAAGACTCACATATTTGGAAGCCAAGAAGATTTAGATCTTATAATCTAAGCACATAGAAGAGCTCAAGGATTAAGATTGCAAGAGAAGACTAAATCAAGATTTATATTTTTAGTTTTTGCATTTTAGATAGGATTTATAGTCATTTGTTAACCAATATGATATAGGTTGATAGCTTTTGGGATTGACACAGACACACATCTTTCATACTCCTAAATGTTTTTGAAAGAGTTCAAAACATTTATCTTTATCATTTTCAAGATCGGGTTTCAGAAAAGTGAGGTTCGAAAAAATTGATTTTCGATTAAGAAAAGTGTTTTTACAAAATATAGTTCTTTGTTTAGTGTTAATCCGTGATCACACACTAGTTCTATCGAGTCCCTAGAACTTTATTTTGTGTTTAAGATCAAAGTATATTTTTGTCAGAAAAATATTTGTTTCAAAAAGATTTCCTTAACAAGCTTATGGCCCTTTACCGGTCGACCGTAGGCACATCAGATTTGCTATGTCGGTCGACCGACATGCACTAAAGTGCATTTGTGCACTTCGGTCGACTGTACGGTCGACCGACTGCAAGAGCTTTACTTTCAATTGGGTCCGGTTAATCACCCTAATTGGCCGACAGAGAGCTTTACTCTCTGATTAGGAGCAATAATCGACCGACCGGTTGACCGTTATCCCCAATGGTCAGAAATCTGACCGTCGGCGGTCGACCGGCTAGTCGACTGATAGAAGGATTTCCTTTTGATTTTTTTCAACAACTATATTCTGTTTTGTCTTTTTTTGGGTCATTTCTCAATGACTCTTTTTGGTTTTCTTCTCATGTTTTTATCCCCTATAAATAGTGAGACAGTAGAAAAACCCTCTAACAAGATTTTAACAAGCTTTGAGAAGTTTGAAAAAGACTTAGTCAAGTTTTAGCTTTTATTAAAATATTTTTTTGAGCCAAAATTTCACATTCTTGTTTTTAGCTTTAGCCTTCCCTTTATATCATTACAAGCTATTTCCACTGCACAATCCCAAAGAATTTTACCTTCTCATCTTGGTTATAGGATTGTCTTTGTGAGCCATTTGTTATCAAGGGAAGATCACCAATTTTTTTCTATTATAAAGTTATGGTGGTTGCAGCCTCAAGGGAGCTAGTGAGCTCCGTGTTGGTGTCGCAGCACCATGAGAGGGGACTTGTGAGTCCATTAAGTTCTAGTGAGAACTTGTAATGGTTGACGATTTAGTGAGATCCGTTATAGTGAAAATCCTTCATAGTGTTGAAGGCGGGGACGTAGAGCAGTAGCTCGAACCTCGAAACACATCATCGTGTTTGCGATTGTTTACTTTTTCTCTCTTCGCTCTACTCTCTCTTTACTTAATTGAACACTTATATTGTTTTACTTTTTGTAAGTATTCTTTGTGTTGTTATTGGTATTTGCTAGGTTGCTAGCAATTAAATTTTAATTTCAATTATTTGCCATTTAGTATAGCCATCACCTATTCACCCCCTCTAGGTGATTTAAAATTGGTACCAGAGCCAAACCCTAGTTTTGGTTTAACCACCTTAGGGAGATCCTTTCATTTGGCTATATTCATTTGCTACATTTGTTATTTTTTCGTGAACTTATACTTATATTCATTGTGTGACATGACTTCTCTAGCATCAAGTCCCCACCTAAATATGATGGGTAGAACTTTCCCATTTGGAAGGTCAAAATGAACCTATTCTTTAAGTCTCTAGGAGTTAGATTGCCAAGGACATTTCCAAAGAATTTATTGAACCTCATGGTAATGAGGATACATGGTCCAAAGTAACCGCTAAGAACTATAAGGCCAATTCTAAAGCCTCATATGCACTTACATGGGCATTAAATGCTGATGATCTTTCTAGTCTAATTAATTGTGAATTCTCTTATGAGGATTGGAATGATCTTATCATTACTCATGGGGACGTCGCAAGTCAAGAGATCTAAAATTGACTTGCTCCATTCTCAATATGAAAAATATTACATGCTTGAAAATGAAAGTATCGATGAGATGCCTACTTAGTTCACCAAGATTACTAATGGATTATTTTCTTTAGGTGACACCATTGACAATGACCAAAAGATTTAAAAGGTCATTAGAGCTCTCCCCAAAGCTTAGGAAGTCCAGGCGGCAACCCTTAAGGAGATCAACGATAGAGAGGAGATGGACTTCTCTGGCTTCATTGAAAATCTGAAAACCTCTGAGATGAAAATGAAGTTAAAAGAAGAAAGGAAGACTCTAAAGAAGAAAGTGACAGCTTTCAAAGCTACTCCCTCTACCATCGACGAAGAAGATTCATCCGAAGACGGTGCTGAAGACTTTGCCATGCTCATTAGGAAAGTGGGCAAAATGTTTTATAAGAAAGAAAGACAAAGCAACTTCCGAAGAGGAAGGCATCAAGAAAGATTTGAAAAGAAGAAGGAGGAGATGTGTCCTTGCTTTCATTGCAAGAAGACGAGCCATCTAATTGCGGATTACCCCTCACTTCTAGCCACTACCTCTAAGAATGTACATAAGAAGAAGAAGAAGGTGATGGTAGCCACTTGGGATGATTCGGAAACGGATTTCGAAGAGGAAGTTGATGCCGCACACGTTTGCTTCATGGCAAATGGAGAGGAGACTTCCATGGTAAATCTCAAAACCTCTTCAGAAGATAATGATTTAACTATAGATGAACTTGCACATTTTTTTTGAAAAATTACAAAACAGATATAAAATTACTCTTGCACAAAATAAAAATTGAAAAAGAAAAATGATTTTTTAAGGAATAAACTAGAAATTATTTTAAAAGAGAAAAATGACTTATCTATTTCTTTTGAGAAAATGAAAAAGAATTTTGATAAATATAAACTTGTCTGTAAGGGTAAAAGGCCTAATATTGTTTTTAATGACAATGAATTTTTAGATATCCAAAAATGTATTGATGTTTTGGGTACCACTTTAAATTGCATTTGACATGAACAAATTTGCTTCTATGTTAAGGAAATTTACACCTCATTCATTTCACACACACCATGAAAAACATGCACAACAAGCGCATACACATCAGCAAAAGCATGCTTTCATGTATGACAAAGTGTACACATGTGCACATTGTGGCCGGAAAGGTCTTTCAGCAAAATTTTATTATGCTAAGTTAAACAGTTAAACAAAAATGTTTGGGTTCGAGAAAGTACTAACCTATAGGACCCAAAAAGATTTAGGTACAAAGAACACCCAACTTGATTGATGTAGGTGTGTCGTTCTCCTCCAAGACATAAGGAGAAATGGTGCCTTGGTGGTGGATGCATCGAAGCTCAAAGGATCAACCGTCACATTGCATCACTATCAGGAGGCACCTATCTTGGAGATTGCCTATGCTATGGTAGCTTCACTTGAAAAATTAATTTCTAGCTTGATCTATATATGCATAGGATTAGCTAGCTTTTCTTTTGTGTTAATTTGCTTTTGTTGTGAATACATGATTATTTTTTTTGGTTGCTTTTATGGCTTGCTTGCATTTGAGCTAGTCTGTTAACATTGCTTTTGTTCTTTACTAGCCCAGGGAATGCTTGACTATGTTCATAGTATTTTCCCATACTTACTTGTTTGATAGATATCTTTGCATGTATGTGTACATAGATAAATTTATTTGCTCATACATATGTATATATATTTTCATTATATATCTATCTTGTGGTTGGATATTGTATTTAAACCATATTTAAGCAATAAATTGAGATAGCAATTGCGCGCCTCAACTCTTATCTAGAGGAATGACGAGGAGAAGTTCATAACCCGTTTAGGGTATTCGGCTTTAATATCTTGTTTTTAATGGCTTAATATATGATTTAATTGTTGTAAATGTAATAATAATAAAAAATTAAATAAAAAATATTATGATATCATTTTCATGTGTTTCCCATGCCTATAATATTTTTGGTATTATTTCTCTACTTTATGTATAAAAATATCTAAGTTAAAATATTTTGTAAAACATTATTTCATTTTTTTAAAAAAACTATTTTTAGGGTTATCGTGGTCGACCGTTCGATCGATCGAGGTGACTTGGAATAGGTCCGGTCGATCGAGGGAACCTAAAATACAACAAAAAATTACTTTGACCTAAGCCGGTCGACCGGCTGTAATCGAGAGCTTTCGGTTAGACCCTGATCGACCATGAGTCGGGTCTGCTAGTTTTTTCACCCGTTTTAAAAGCCCTAAGTCTCTATCTCTTCTCCACCATCTCTCTCTTCTTCTCCTACCTATTTTCTTTCCCCTCCTCTCCCAAACCCCTTTCAATCTCAAATTATACCCTAAAATTTGTTAGATCTCTCCTCAAAACTTCAGATCTGTTTGATTTCAGGGAGAATTTTTGGGTTCTTACAGGTATAATCCCTAATCTCTCAAAATTTTCTTGATTTTATAATTTTTTTCTAGAAATCTTTCTATAATTCATGCCAAACTCTTGTTCATCATATTCCTATATTTACCATGTCAAAGAGACATATATCTAAGAAAGGTAAATAACCTGAATCATCATCTAACCTCTTTGTTTCTTAGAATGCTTCTCATACATTCTCTGTGATTTATAATAAGCAAGTTATTTTTGGTAGAACTGTTATGCTCGTTGATTTTGAGCACCTGAGTCTAGCAAACATCTTGAGCATAAGCTCTCTTCAATATCTAGTCACCTTTAAGGAACCTGTTTACCCTGAGCTTGTGCATGATTTTTACTTTAATCTGACTTTTTAAAATAATCATGTCAGATCTGAAGTTCTGGTCAAGGACATTAACATTTCTTTAGATTGATTTGCCCATCTGCTACATCTCTTCTATGAAGGTAAAGATATTTATAATATTGATATTTCATAATTTTGGATATCTTAACGGTGAATTTGCCCTCACTACGTCTCTTCTACTTCACGATGATGACAACCCTGCTTTAGTTAGGAATGAGGAGGTGAAGTTATACACTCACCGCCCAAATCTTAGCCAAAATTGTGTTCTATAATCTCCTGACAAAATCAGGAGAATATAGTCATGCACGGGGTTCTCTCCCTTCTTGATCTTTGCCTTCTGAAAGACATTGGAGTTAACATTCCAAAGTTCATCATCGATTTCATGGTCTCTGTGCACCTCCTAATCCCAAACCGTCACTTACGATTTGGGATTCTCATTACTCGATGCCTCAATTAATTAAAATCTGATCTTTCTGCAGAACGGTCCATCAAACCGTCTGTTGATATCAACAACACTCTCCTAAAGAGGATGCGTGTTAGGGAGCGTACTCCTGCTCTCCAACCCCCTCCTATCATTCTTACTGTTGCCCCTAGATCCTCTTTAGCCTCCTCAGCCTCTATTGATCCATACTCAACTCTCTCTGCTTAGCATCGGGAGCATGATCTGAAGATGACCCCAAATTTTGAAAAGATGGAGCACAGAGTTCAAAATGACATGCAATACATCTGTTCTTCTATTTACTATCTCCAGACATGCGTCGACAAGATCTATAGTAGGAACCCTTGGCCTGTTCCACTTCTGAGAGGCCACGCGCAACCCCTTCTTGCATCGATCCTCCGTTTGACACCTGAGTACCTCTCAGCTCTTTCTGAGGCACCAGCTCCTCCTAAAGATCCTGAATTTCAAGAAGATTGACCTCTTTTGTGTTGATGATAAAAAGGGAAGAGAGAGATTCTGTGGAATTATCTGGGAGTTTTTATGTTCTCATGTTTTCATTTATGTATTCTTTTATGTGGACATCTAGTATTTGGAGTCTTGGACATGTGTTTTATATTGTATGGTTTGGAACTTGCTTTGAGGCTGGCATGAACCTTTGTACGGACAAATTTCTTTTATTATATCACTATTGCCTTTGAGAAGTCATGTATCTCTTTTTTTTTGTTGATATTTGATATATATCTTCTATGTATGTATGTGTTGTGTTTGCATTCTTATGTATCCTTTGTAAAACAACCATTTTCCACTTGTTTTGGAGGTTGGAGGCTATTATTTTTTTGGAGGGAACTACTTATGCATACATCTTTGCTATTCTGTATTCTTGATATGTATAGATGGGTTGCATAGAGCTTAATTGATATATATTACCTATATGCTTTTATTGATGCATCTATCTTATAAATCACATTTGATATATTCATGCGTTTAGGGGAGCTTTGCTTGAAGTGTCTTCCCAAATTATTTATGATAACTCCATGTATTTTGTCATCATCAAAAAGGGGCTGTTGTTGGCCAAAAGACCATTAGCCCTAGTTTTGATGATAACAAAACATATGTAGTTATATTTTTAACAATTTTGTTACAGAAGTTTCAGGTTAACTCTTTGTTACATTTTGGCTTCATCACAAGACTCACACGTTTGGAAGCTAAGAAGATGAGAAGAGCTCAAGGATCAAGATTGCAAGAGAAAACTATATCAAGATTTGTATTTTCGCTTTTTGCATCTTAGATAGCATTTATAGTCAAGGTGATATAGGTTGATACCTTTGGGATTGACACACACACACACACACACACATCTTTCATGCTCCTAAATATTCTTGAAAAGAGTTCAAAAAATTTCTCTTTATCATTTTCAAGATCGGGTTTCGGAAAAATAAGGTTTAGAAAAACTTGTTTTTGATTAAGAAAAGTTTTTTTACAAAATATAATTCAAACTTTGTTTTGTGTTGATCCATGATCACACTGAAGTTCTATCAAGTCCCTAGAAATCTATTTTGTGTTTAAGATCAAAGTATGTATTTGTCAGAAAAAGATTTGTTCCAAAAAGATTTTCTTAACACGTTTTTGGCCCTTTGTCGGTTGACCAACCAGTCTGTCGGTCGACTGAGTAGTCAACTGACATTTATCAAAGTGCATTTGTGCACTTTGGTCGACCGTGCGGTCGACTAACTGCAAGAGCTTTTCTCTTGGTTGGGTCGGGTCGACCGGTCGACCGCTCTGATCGACCGAAAGAGAGGTTTGCTCTCTGGTTGGGAACAATGGTCGACCGACCATTCGACCACTATCCCCAATGGCTGAAAATCCGACCGTTGGCGGTTCACCGGCCGGTCGACCGACAGAAGGATTTCCTTCTGATTTTTTCCAACGGCTATTGTAATATCCTTAATCTAAACTACTGTATTTTTATTTTTCTAAAGTATTTATTTTGATTTACTGATTATTTTATTTAATCAAGTTTTTCCTGTGATTATTATTGTTGAATATGCAAATTATTTTCAGATAGTAAATAGCAAATTATTCTTCCATTATTATTTATTGTTATTTCTATTAGTGTATTATTATTTCTATTGTTAGTGCTCAATAATTATTATTAGTGTTTCTGTTATTTATTATTATTATTGGTTTGGTCATGTAATGTTATGGGTATTATTAATATTATTATTTTAGTTAAGTGATGTTACTACTAATGTTGGATTATTATTTTGTAGAGGTGTTTGTTATATTCCCTTCCTTGATTTCCATTCATGTCTTATTCTTTGATCCTATCCATTCCCATTTGGAGTTCAAGCCCATACCCATTCACATTACCCATTGGTGATCCGATACCCATTACTCTATTTGGATTTTTTACCCATTTTCTTGATTACCCATCTACCGTTTGGATTCCTAATCCTACCCATTTAGCCCAATAACCTAATATCTAATTATCTATTTGGATCCTAACCCTCAACCCATTAGCATACCCGCTACCCGATAACCCGAAACCCATTATCCAAATCCTAACTACTTGATCTAAATCCCAACCTAACCCCCTAAATCTTTACCAAATCTTAAACCTAAACTAATCCATCTCCATCTCCCAACTCCATTGCCGCACTCCTCCATCCACAGCAAGGCCGGCGCATCCCCACAGCCAGAGCGCGCACAGCCAGATCTGTCCCCTCCAGATCCGCCCTACTCCTCCTCTCCAGGCCGCCCCACCACCAGCGCAGCAGCCCCCCTCCTTTCCCTGGTAGCTGGGCGCAGACAACAGCAGCAAGCAACAGGCGCAGCCAGGTCGGCCCTCTCTCGTGCGCAGCGACCCCATGCCGTGCACCTCGTCACGCAGTAACAGATCAGCAGCCCTCCCACCTTTGCAGATCAGCACACGGCACCCGAGCAGCACCCACCTGCAGCCGCCTCTTTCCCTTGGTGACAACCAGCAACCTCAACAGCACCCAGACGCGCCCAGATCCAACGAGCAGCTGGAGCACCTCTTGGCCGAGCAGCGAGTTCTCCTGATCCACGCCAGGCCGTCGTCGGAGACCGGCACGGTGGCCTTCTCCAGCACCCTGGCCACCCTACCCTGCAATCCAACAGCGAGGAGTAGCACTACGGCAGCCGCAACAGCGACACGACACCCGGATCCGTCAACAGCCCCTATGTGAGTGTTTTCTCCTCCTTTCGATTCTTTTTATTATGTGTACTTGATTCTAATTATGATTCCATGTGTACCTATATTAGTGTAGAGATTGTGTATATTGATGTGTGAGAGAGAGAGATGCATATATGTGTTTAATAGCTTGGGAGACCAGATTTAGTATGCCTCTAAAATCTGTTCTGGCAGAGGTATTAGTCGATTAATATCTGTTATTAGTCGACTAACACCTCTGTTAGTCGACTAACCCCAGAAACTTAGTCGACTAGTATAGCTTCCAGGAATTGTTGGATTCTCTGTTTTTCCACTGTTAGTCGACTTGATAAATATAGTAGTTGACTAGCAGTTAGTGTAGTCGACTTACCCTCTAGCCCAAGTCGACTAATAAGTTGACCTGGAGTTGTGTAGCTCTCTGTATACCCTGTCAGTCGACTTGCCCTTCCTAGATAGTCGACTTGGCCTTGTGTAGTCGACTTGGTCCCCTTGATTAGTCGACTACACCTTCCCCTAGTCGACTTGTTTATAACCTTAGTCGACTACTGTTAGTCTGTCAGCTGTGTGTAGTTCCTTTATTGGATTGGGACTTCACCCATGGATTATGTGATGACTATAGATGGATGTATGTGACTTCAAGGGATGGATGTTTGTGGTAATGACTTGATCTAATAGAACTTAGATGCATGTATATGTTATGATACCGAGTGTTGGGATGTAATGATTGATCTTAATAGAAGGGGAAATTGTGAATACTTATGAATCAGGGTAGATTGATGGAGAGAGAGGACTAGTACTGATATTGATATATGTTGGAACGACAATTATTGTATCGGTTGCTCGGTGTGTAATAATACTTAATGATCATGGAACTATTGGAATATGAGTTGATTGTTATGACTTTAGATTGATCTTGAGTTAGAGGTTATCCAGAATTTATATTCTTTATATTGGGGCCTGATCTGTATTAAGATGAGATTGACGTAGTTGGTTTATAGTTGTGACCATTGGGATTTGTTAGATGATATGTTGTCGATGTTGAGTACCAAGAGTAGATGTTCTAGACCACATGTTGTTTGAGGATGTTTCATCTATAGTTATGATTATGGAGTATGTTGACTTGTTGATATTGAGGACATGCCATGTGCTTCATGTATAGATATTGATTACATCAGTTAATAGAGATTGAGTTATTATGATGGTGATCATATTCTCTGTTAAGAGCTTATGAGACGGTTGGTTGATAGGTTAGTTGCTATTGTGTTTTAGTACAGATGGATGTGAGATATTGACCGGTTCTAGATTAGACTGTCTATTGAACAGTATCTGGATTCATTATTGCATAAATCTATGTTATTGAAGTTACTGGGAAATGATTGTTTGACCGTAACACCCTGTACAGTCTTATTGTTCATCGTATACATGGTTACCGTTACTGTTCACTGTTACTGATATTGTTCACCGTGTATATGATTACTGATTGACTGTTACTGTACTGTTATCGTTAGTGTCACCGCATCGTCCAAGTATTATAAGTAACATGGGTACTGATTGTTTTACTGAATTAAATAATAATGTAAATTGACAACTTACACCGAGATTGGGGAAATTGATGGAGGAGACAGCGTCTGTATTTTGGGTGGACCTAGGATACAGGTTACGCAGCCGAGATACGGTTCCACTGCAGGGTTCCGGGGATGACTGACATCCCGTATTGTTCATATTGTCATTGTATTGACATATTGTTATTGTTATTGTTATTGACTACCTAGCGGTAGGACCTGGTTCAGCGCCAGGTGATTGGGCCGTGGTCCCAGGTATGTACGGAACCCACCTAAAGCATGGATAATGTCTCTTCTATTAGTTTCAATAACTTAGGACTCTGATTGACACGTGTAGTAGGCGTAGTATGGGATGCGTCTACTGCAGGTGACAATTGGTATTCGCTGACATAATAAATGATAATGAACTATTATAATGTATTGTGACTGACTGTAATCACCTGATTGTACATATAGAGATAAGTTATGATAGACATATGATTGTAACACCAGATTTATATACCAGACTAGTGACATGCTAGGTTACTCATCAAGACATAAGTTGTTTGTTTATAGTTATTTGACTTATCTTTTATCTGCACGCCTATTCTTGCTATTGTTATTCAGTTGTTTATTTATCATGTTATTTAGTGGTTGCAGTTAGCTGTTATTATTTTATGTACATTGTGATATGCACGAGTTCTCCTTTTACACACACACTCACCAGGTCGCTTTCTGACGACCCTGGATTTGCACGTCCAGATATTGGACGCTTTGTTTCTGTTGTGCAGGCATTCGATGAGACGGTACTCTTTGTTAGCAGCTGGATCCTCCCTTTTTATTCTGGTATTCTTGCATTTCTTATTCCTGTTATTATTCTTTGATTCCGGTATATCACTGTTAGCTTCTATTTCATTCCTTACTTCATTTGAGATCATGTGTAGCCTTTATATGTATTATTGTAGTGATTTTGATTTATGGTAAAGATTTATAACTTGTTCAGGTTACTTTAGGCTTAGCGTGTATACGTGGGGTATTTTCCTTGCGTATATACGTCGCCGACTCTCGTCGCGACTCCGTTTCCACGTATTCTGGGAAGCGGGGCGTGACAGCTATATTCTATTTTGTCTTTTTCTTGGTCTTTTTCCAGCGACCCTTTTGGGTTTTCTCCTTATGTTTTTATCTCCTATAAATAGTGGGACTATAGAAAAATCCTCTAACAAGATTTTAACAAGTTTTGAGAAGTTTGAAAAAGATTTAGTCAAGTTTTGGCTTTTTCATAAAAGATTTTCTTTTAAGCCAAAATTTCACATTCTTATTTTTAGCTTGGGCCTTCTCTCTACATCTTTACAAGCTATTTTCACTACACAATCCCAAAGAGTTTCACCTCCTCATCTTGGTTATAGGATTGTGCTTGTGAGCTATATGTGATTAAGTGAAGATCACAGATTTCCTTCTATTATGAAGTTATAGAGGTTGCGACTTCAAGTGAGGTAGTGAGCTTCGTGTTGGTGTTGCGGCACCATGAGAGAGGTCTTGTGAGTCTATTGAGTTCTAATGAGAACTTGTAACGGTTGACGATCCAGTGAGATCTGTCATAGTGAAAATCCTTCATAGTGTTGAAGGTAGGGACATAGAGCAGTGACTCGAACCTTAGAACATATCATCATTTCGCGATTGCTTACTCTTTCTCTCTTCACTACACTCTTTCTTTACTCACTTGCACACTTATATTGTTTACTTTTTGCAAGTATTCTTTGTGTTATGATTTGCATTTTCTAGATTCCTAGCAAGTAAAGTTTAATTCCGCATTATTTGCCATTTAGTATAGCCATCACCTATTCACCTCCCCTAGGTGGTTTACAATTGGTGTCAGAGCCTAATCCGAGTATTGATTTAACCACTTTAGGGAGATCCTTTCATTTAGCTATATTCATTTGCTGCATTTGTTATTTATTTGTGCACTTATACTTGTTTTCATGGCATCATATGATTTCTCTAGAATCAAGTCCCCACCCAAATTTAATGGGCTGAACTTTCCCATTTAGAAGGTCAAGCTGAAACTATTCCTTAAGTCTCTAGGACTTAGAGTTGCCAAGGCAATTACCAAAGAATTTATTAAACCTCACGGTGATGAGGATACATGGTCTAAAGCAACCACTAAGTACTATGAGGCCAACCCTAAACACCAATATGCACTTACACAAGCATTAAATGAAGATTATCTTTCTCGTGTAATTATTGCAAATCCGCTTATGAGGCTTGGAATGATATTATCATTACTTATGACAGGACGTCACAAGTCAAGAGATCTAAAGTTGACTTGCTCCATTCTCAATATGAGAATTTGTACGTGCTTGAAAATGAAAGTATCGATGAAATGCTTACTCGGTTTACCAAGATTACTAATAGATTATCTTCTTTAGGCGACATCATTGACAATGATCAAAAGATTCAAAAGGTTATTAGAGCTCTCCCCAAAGCTTGGGAAGTTAAGACGACAACCTTTAAGGAGATCAACGATAGAGAGGAGATGGACTTTTCCAGGTTCAGTGGAAATCTCAAAACTCATGAGATGGAAATGAAGGTGAGAGAAGAAAAGGAGACTCCAAAGAAGAAAGTGATAGCTTTCAAAGCTACTCCCTCCACCATCGACGAAGAAGATTCATTCGAAAATAGTGATGAAGACTTTGCCATGTTCATTAGGAAAGTGGGCAAGACGTTTTATAAGAAGGGAAGATAAAGTAATTTTCAAAGAGGAAGACATCAAGGGAGATTTGAAAAGGAGGAGATGGGTCCTTACTTTCACTCCAAGAAGATGAGCCACCTAATTGCAGATTGCCTCTCACTTCAAGGCACTACCTCAAAGAATGTGCATAAGAAGAAGAAGGCGACGGTAGCCACTTGGGATGATTTGGAAACGGATTCCGAAGAGGAGATTGATGCCGCACACGTTTTCCTCATAGTAAATGGAGAGGAGACTTCCATGATAAATCTCGAAACCTCTTTAGAAAATAATGATTTAACTATAGATGAACTTGCACAATGTTTTTAAAAATTACAAAATAGATCTGAAATTTCTCTTGCACAAAATAAAAAATTAAAAAAGAAAAATGAATTTTTAAAGAATAAGCTAGAAATTGCTTTAAAGAAAAAATGACTTATCTATTTTTTTTTGAGAAAACGAAAAAGGTTTTTGATAAATACAAACTTGTTTGTAAGGGTAAAAGCCCTAATATTGCTTTTAAGAAAAATAAATTTGAATATCTAAAAATGTATTGATGTTTTGGATACCACTGTAAAAAAGTGTGCATTTGACATGAACAAATTTACTTCTATGTTTCCTAAGAGAAAAACCCAAAGGAAACATACATCTCATTCATCTCACAAACACCATAAAAAATATGCACAACATGCACATACACATCAACATAACCATGCTTTCATGTATGAAAAGATGTATACATGTGCACATTGCGGTCGTAAAGGCCATATAGAAAAATTTTGTTATGCAAAGTTAAACATGTTAAACAAAAATGTTTGGGTTCGAGAAATTACTAATCCTATAGGACCCAAAAAAAAATTAGGTACCAAAAAACACACTCAACTTGATTGATGAAGGTGTGTCGTCCTCTTCCAAGACATTGAGGGGAGATGGTGCGTTGGTGGTATATGCATCGAAGCCTAAAGGATCTACCGTCACATTGCATTGCTATCAAAAGGCACCTATTTTGGAGATTGCCTATGCTTTGGTAACTTCTGTACTTGAAAATTTTATTTCTAGCTAGATCTATGTATGCATAGGATTAGCTAGCTTTTCTTTTGTGTTAATTTGCTTTAGTTGTGACTACATGATTATTTTTTTTGGTTGCTTTTATGGCTTACTTGTATTTGAGCTAGTTCGTTAACATTGCTTTTATTCTTTATTAGCCTATAGATTGCTTACCCATGTTCATACTATTTTTCTATGCTTACTTGGTTGATAGATATCTTTGCATGTATATGTATATAGATAAATTTATTTGCTTATATACATGTATATATATTTTGTTTATATATCTATCTTGTGGTTGGGTAATGTATTTAAACCATATTTAAGCTAAAAATCGAGATACCAATTGCGCGCCTCAACTCTTATCTAAAGAAATGACGAGGAGAAGTACAAAACCCGTTAAGGGTATTCGGCTTCAATATCTTGTTTTTTATAAGCTTAATATATGATGTAATTGTTGTTAACATAATAATAATAAAAAAATATAAAATAACATAAAAAATGTTTTGATATCATCTTCCTGTTTTTTCCATGCCTATAAGATTGTTGGAATTATATCTCTACTTTATGTATAAAAATATCTAAGTTAAAATATTTTGTAAAACCCTTATTTTATTTATTTAAAAAAACTATTTTAGGGTTATCCGGTCGACCGACCGGTCGACTGAGTTGACCTGGAATAGGTCCGATCGACCAGGCGGTCGACCGAGGGAACCTGAAATGCAAAAAAAATTATTTTCACCTAAGCCGATCGACCGACCGGTTGACCGACTATAGCCGAGAAGCTCTCGGTTAGACCCCGATCGATCGGGCATTAAATTGTAAGTCGGGTCTGCTTGTTTTTTTACCCATTTTAAAAGCCCTACATCTCTATCTCTCTCTCACTTTTTTCTTCTCCACTGTCTCTCTCTTCTTCTCCTCCCTATTTCCTTTCCTCACATCTTTCCCAAACCTTACATCTCTCCTCAAAACTTCAGATTTGTTTGATTTCAAGGAGAATTTTTTGGTTCTTCAGGGTATAATTCCTAACCTCTCGAAATCTTTTTGATTTCATTATTTTTTTCCTAGAAATCTTTCTATAATTCGTGCAAAACTCTTGTTTATCACATTCCTATATTTACCTTGTCAAGAAGGCTTAGATCTGAGAAGGGTAAACAACTCGAATCATCATCTAACCCCTTTGTTTCTCAGAGTGCTTCTCATAGATTCTCTATGATCCATAATAAGCATGTAATTTCTTGTAGAACTGTTGTGCTTGATGATTTTGAGCACCTGAATCTAGCAAATCTCTCGAACACAAGCTACCTTTAATATCTAGTTACCATTAAGGAACCCGTTTACCCTGATCTTGTGCACTATTTTTACTCTAATATGACTTTCCAAAATGATCATGTCAGATCTAGGGTTCTGGGCAAGATATTAACATTTCTTTATATCAATTTGCCTATCTTCTACATCTCTCCAGTGACGGTGTAGATATTTATAATATTAATATCCATGATTTTGAATATCTTGACAGTGAATCTCCCTCACCGTATCTCTTCTAGTTCATTATGATGACAACCCCCCTTTAGTTAGGAATGAGGAGATGAAGTATTATACACTCACCGCCCAAGTCCTAACCAAAATTGTCTTCTATAATCTTTTGTACAAATCAGGAGAATATAGTCATGTACAGGGTTCTGATCTCCTCTTGATCTATTGCTTTCTGAAAGGTATTAGAATTAACATTTTAAAGTTTATTATCGATTTCATGGTCTCTGAGCACCTCCGATCCCAAATTGGCACTTACCCCATTTGGGATGCTCATTACTCAACTCCTCAAACAAATGAAATTTGATCTTTCTGCTGAATGGTCCATCGAACCATCTATTTATATCTATAGCACTCTCCTAAAGAGGATGTGTGCTAGGGAGCTTGCTCCAACTTCTCAGCCCCTCCTATCATTCTTGTTGTTGCCCATGGATCCTCTTCAGCCTACTCAGCCTCTATTGATCCATACTCAGCTCTCTTTGCACAGCTTCGGAGCATGATCTGAAGATGACAGCAAATTTTGAAATGATGGAGCACAGAGTTCAAAATGACCCGCAGTACATCTGCTCTTCTATTCTCTAAATCCAGACATGGGTCGACGAGACCCATAATAGGAATGCTTGGTCTGTGCCACTTCCGAGAGGCCACACGTAGCCACTTCCTACATCGGGTCCTCTGTTTGACAGCTGGGTACCTCCTTCAGCTCCTTCTGAGGCGCCAACTCCTCCTAAAGATCCCGACTTTCAGGAAGATTGACCCCTTTTGTGTTGATGACAATGAGAGGAGGAGAGATTTTGTGGAGTTATCTGAGAGTTTTTTTTTTTCATGTTTTCATTTATATACTCTTTTACGTGGACATGTATTATTTGGAGTTTTGGACATGTGTTTTGATATTGTATGGTTTGGAACTTGTTTGGAGGCTGGCATGAACCTCTGCATGGACAAATTTCTTTTATAATATCACTAATTGTCTTTGGGAAGTTATGTATCTCTTTCCTTTTGTTAATATTTGATACATATCTTCTATGTGTTTTATGTGGTGTGTTTGTATTCTTTTGTATACTTTGTAAATCAATTATTTACCACTTGCTTTGGAGGTTGGAGGCTATTGGTTGGTTAGAGGAAACTGTTTGTGCATACATCTTTGTAATTCTGTATTCTTGGTATTCATAGATGGGATGCATAGAGCTTAATTGATATATCTTATCTATATACTTTTATTGATGCATCTATCTTATATGTCACATTTTGATATATGCATGTGTTTAGGGGGAGCTTTGCTTGAAGTCTCTTTCCAAATTATTTGTGATAACTCCATGTGTTTTGTCATCATTAAAAGGGGGGATTGTTGGCCCAAAGGCCATTAGCCCTAGTTTTGATGATAACAAAACATATGTAACTCTGTTTTTAACAATTTTGGTTATCTCTTTGTTGCATTTTGGCTCCATCACAAGACTCACATGTTTTTGAGCCAAGAAGATGTAGATCCCAGAGCCTAAGCACATAGCAAAGCTCAAGGATCAAGATTGCAAAAGAAGACTATATCAAGATTTGTATTTTTACTTTTTGTATTTTAAATAAGATTTATAGTTGTTTGTCCAAACCAAGATAATATAGGTAGATAGCTTTTAGGATTGACGCGCGCGCGCGCACACACACACACACATCTTTCATACTTCTAAATGCTTTTGAAAAGAGTTAAAAAAATTTCTCTTTATCATTCTCAAGATCGGATTTGGAAAAAACAAGGTTCAGAAAAACCGGTTTTTGATTTAGAAAAGTGTTTTTATAAAATATAGTTCTAACTTTGTTTTTTGTTGATACATGATTACACACTTGTTCTATCAAGTCCCTAGAACTCTATTTTGCGTATGTTTTATCAGAAAAAGATTTGTTTCAAAAGGATTTCCTTAATAAGCTTTTGGCCCTTTGTCAGTCGACCGATCGGTCAACCGTAGGTAGAGCAGATTTGCTCTATCAGTCAACCGAGCGGTCGACCGACATGCACCAAAGTGCATTTTTGAATTTCGGTCAACCGTGCGATCGATCGACTGCAAGGGTTTTGCTCTCGGTTGGGTCTGGTCAACTACCCTGATCGACTAACAGAGATTTGCTCTCTAGTTAGGAACAACGATCGACCGATATCCCCAACGGTCAGAAATACGACCGCTGGTGGTCGACCGGCTTGTTGACCGACAAAAGGATTTCCTTCTAATTTTTTTCAACGACAATATTTTGCTTTGTCTTTTTTGGGTCTTTTCCAATGATTATATTAGGTTTCCTCCTCTTGTTTTCATCCCTTATAAATAGTGGGACTGTAGAAAACCCTATAACAAGATGTTAACAAGTTTTGAGAAGTTTGAAAAAGATTTAGTCAAGTTTTAGTTTTTCTTAAAAGATTATCTTTGAGCCACAATTCAACATTCTTATTTTTAGCTTGAACCTTCCCTCTACATCTTTATAAGTTATTTTCACTATACAATCCCAAAGAGTTTTCCCTCCTCATCTTGGCTATAGGATTGTGCTTGTGAGCTACTTGTGATCAAGTGAAGATCACCAATTTCCTTGTATTGTCAAGTTGCGAAGGTTGCGGCCTCAAGTGAGCTAGTGATCTTCGTGTTTGTGTTACAATACCGTGAGGGAGGACTTGTGAGTCCATTGAGTACTAGTGAGAATTTGTAATGGTTAACGATCTAGTTAGATCAGTCATAGTGAAAATCCTTCATAGTATTGAAGGTGGGGACGTAAAGCAATGGCTCGAATCTCAGAACATATCATCGTGTTTGCGATTACTTACTCTTTCCCTCTTCACTCTACTCTCTCTTTACTTACTTGCATAATTATATGTTGGCTTTTTGCAAGTATTTTTGTGTCGTGATTAGTATTTTCTAGGTTGCTAGCACGTAAATTTTAAATCCGCATTATTTGCCATTTAGTATAGCCATCACCTATTCACTCCCTCTAGGTTATTTACACAAACCATGCACATCAGAGCTCCACCAACGCCCTGCGACACCCCTCAGGTAGCGCAACACCCACAGCATCTTCCCAGCTTTACCCATGTGCCAACCCCCTACACAACCCTTGCCAAACCCCTAGCCGAGCTCCACACGCAACCAAGCCTGGACCTCTGCCCTTGGGTCGTGCTCCATTCCCCAACACCACAGCCATAGCCATGCACTCAACTAAGTCCCATGGTCCCTTCACCATCATCACACCATCTCACACCATGGCCTTTGCTCCCTTTTCCCCTTGCTATCGAGACCCGTCGAAGCCCAATTTTCTCTGTCGGCGAGCGAAAGGACACCCCACCCCTCTCAGGCATTCCATCAACATCCTCCGCGGCCTCCGTCACCTCCACCGGAGCCTCCATTAAGGCACCGCAAGTCACCCCATTGTGTAAGTCCCTTCACCCTTTTCTCTCTCTATTTTCTCTCTTGCATGTAAAATTATTTGAGTGTGTAAATTAAATGTGTGGTACATTTGTAAATATGTATGTGTGTTTTGTTTAAGATTGTGAGTATTTTGTGTGTACTGTGCTTGGATGCGTGAGTGTGTGCCTGTAAGTGTTCGTGTATGTTTGTGTGAATAGGTGTGTGTGTATTAATTTGCATGATTGTGAATATATATATATATATGCGTATGTATTTATATTAACGTGTGTTGGTATTTATTTAAGTATGCATGTATGTTGGTGTATGCGTATACTTGTATACATACGTATGTGGGTGTACACATATGTGCATGTGCACATGTGTAAGCGTGTATTTATGTGTACATGTATACATAAGTGTTTTATTGCTGTTATAGCATTTCAGACTCGTTCATACAATCCGAACTTGGTAACGCGAGATTCAAAATCATGCCCGTTATGGACCCGATACACAGGCGATTCGAAGATTGATCAATGGAATGATCCGTAGATTAGTGGCAGTTCGTGTAGTGAAGACCAGACGGTGATTCGGTTCCAAACCGTGTCATTTCATTTGAGTGTTTGCTTTTATCATAATTCTTTATTCACGTTGTCAATAGATATTTGTTTGTTACTTTTATCCTTTCTTGTAAATATTTGATGTATTTTACCATAATGATTACTTGTATCATTCCGGATACATTAGTTATTGTTCATCTTATTTATGTAGTTGATATGAGCATTTATCAGCATCAATTCATGTGTTGGTAGTTTGTCATTGTTGGCTTAGGCCTAGTATTGGAACACCTTAGACTGTAGTCTGATTCGATCTATTGATTGGCTAGATTAATTCATGTTGGAGCATAAGATGTATATGGACCTTGTGTTTGGGTAGATATTAGAGTTATATTATTCATGTGTAACTATTTAGATTAAGACTAGTTGTAAAAGAACTTGGACTGTAATTGGATTGATCTTGAGTTGGATTGATTCATGATTATGGATAGATTCATTTTTTATGTGGAGTACTTATCAGACTTGTTAATCTTTCTTTTGGTAATAACATAGATAAGGATTCATTTGAGTATTGAGGATGGATTTTGTTATGATGATACTTTATTAAGAGATTGAATTTCTTAATGTTTGGAACGGTATATGAAATTAGTTAGAGTTGGAATTGATATGAGATTTTTATTCTATTCTTTGGATCTTGAATAGAGTTCATATAAGACTAATGACTTTTAGATTATTGATTGTGAGTATTTTCTAGATTTGCCTCGGATTACATTTGTTGAGTATGGATGAGCTTAATGATATTGAGTATCAGATATAGACCATTCTAGATTGAAGTTATTTGAGGATATTTTCTCTTTAGATATGATTTTGGTACGTGTTGACCTAGTTGATCACGAGGATATACCATATGCTTCATGTTTGGGTATTGATTTCTTTAGTTATTCAATTAATAGAGATTGAGTTATTATGATAGTGATCTAGTTGTTATCGGTGTTCTCGTATTTAAGAGTTATCAGATAGCAGTTATTGGTTTATCAGTTATTGTTGAGACTATGTATAGTGACCATATGATGTGTTTAGAGTTTATAGGAGTTGTCAGAGATCAGTATCAGTAATCAGTGATCAGTGTTCAGTTATATTAGTGACTATATCTTAGTATTCAGATATTAGTTATTAGTTATCAGTAATCAGTTGTCAGATATCAGCTAGTATTGACATCAGTAGTTGTTGAAGATATCGGTTACTCTTAAAAATAATTCATATTGATTCCTTGCTAATAAAAGATATCATAACCCGAAAAAAATGGGTAATTGCCTGACAATGCATGTCGTGTATTTTAGAAGGACTTATTATGGTATACCGAGTTGTGGGTTCCACCATGGAGAAGCAAGGTAGTACTGGCTACCTAGTTATTCAATGTCAGTTGTCAGGGCTATGCCCGAATTATGGTGCCACATTTTCTTTTCGTGTGGGGCTATGGTTTTAGTAATTAGAGCCTTGTGTCTTTTCTTGGTTCAACACCAGATGTGTTAGACCATGGTACCGAGCATGCATGATACCCTTCCAAAACACATGCACTATATTGGCAGGCTGTTACAACAACGATAACTTTGCTTTATATGTAGGAAAACGACTGTGGTATGGGATATAGTTAAGTACTACATTAGTTAGATTAATAACAACCAATCAGACTAGTGACATAAGCTAGATACACATCTTTGACATCAGTAGTTGTTTTACTGTGATATGAGTCATATGATTATACATCTTGATATCAGTTGTTATTCTATCATGGTATTCTTTTACCTACAGACATGTTATTATTTAGTTATTTTCTGTTTACAGTTATCATGTTATTAGTTGGTGATTTGTTCATACATGTTGCTACTATCACATTGTTTCTTACTTGTTTAGTATTATATGTACATATTGTTTATATGCACGAGAACCTTCTCCTTTACACACACACACTCATTACGTCGCTTCTGACGACCCTGAATTTGCACGTCCAGATTGGATATGCTTTATTTCATTGATCAGGTGTTCGATGAGCCCGTGCGTGTTGTGAGGAGCTGGTGTCTCTCTCTACCTGATTCCTGAGCTAAGCTCATCTCCCGATAGAGTTAATAGAGAATGCAGAGGCTAAGTCTAACGACTGAGTAGAGCAGGAATAAAGTTAGCAAGCAAACAAGTGAACATCCAAGCGAAGCTAAGAAAAGCTGGAGCAAACCTAGCATACAGTGCTAGATGCTATCACGCTTGGTGTGGTTACCACTCACGGCGCAGCTAAACACACACAACGAAGCGAGCATATGATGCTCTCGCATCGCACACGGTGAAGCCGTGCTTACTGCATAACTACGCTCGGAAGGAGTTAGCGGTAAAGCGCTTAGCATAAGGCTCGGTTATCAGGTGGAGCATGAAAAGCCCAGAGGGCTAAGAGTGACCATGAAAGGTTGGCCAAACAAGAGAGAGCCCGAAGGGCTACGAGAAACCATGAAGGGTTGGCCAAACAACCACAGAGCAGTATCACAGGCAATATACATGTACATGAATTTAAATTGTGCTTTTACAAACATTCATCACACCGATACAAATACATCACACTAGAAAAAATGCACAACCCACAAAATACAACAACATGATCAGAAATACAACAAAACACCATCGAAGTGGGGTACCCGATAAAGCAATAACACTTGCCTAAAATCTTGGAGCACGTCATGAAAATCCCAGAAACTCCAAATACCAAGACGAATACGCGATCAAATACTATTAAAATATAATATATAAAGAGAGATTGGAGAGAGCGAGAGAGTAGATAGTAAGAAAGAGAGAGAATTTTGGGAGTGGGGAGAGCTGGTCTTATCGCCGACCAAAAAAAGGAGAACGGAAAAAAAGAAAAGAAGAAGAAAAGAAAGAAAGAAGAAAGAAAAAAGAAAGAAGGAAGAAGTAGTGGGGGGAAGCAAGTGGGAGGTTGTGGAAAGAAAAAGAAAAAGGAAAAAAAGGAAAAAAATAAAATAAAAAAAAAAATAGAAAGCAAAGGAGAGAAAAAGGAAAAAGGAAAAGAAAAGAAGAGAAGAGAAACCGAGAAACATTGGAAATACCAGAAAAATAAGTCCCCAAAAATTCTGTAAAATAGAAAATATATTTAACTGAGGTACATGGTGAAATTAGATTTAAGAAATTCAATATCTTTTTCAACTTAAAAATGCTGGAATTGATCTGTGATACCTGCCGACACCAATTCAATCGAATTTTGATTAATTCAAAAAAAAATCCCTAAAATGTGTTAAGATAGAAAATTTAATCTTGAGGAACAATGAGAAAACAGATTTTAAAATTTTAATTTTTTTATAAATAGAAAAATCTTGAAATTGATCTCTGATACCGATAGATACCGATTTTGAAGATTTTGTAAAATAATTCAGAAAAATTTCAGAAAATCATGAAAAATCTAAATTATTGAAAAACAATATTTGAAATTGAAATGGTGAAATTTGACTACAAGAAAGACCAAATCGAGTAGTACACTAGGATCGAATCCCTAGTTCAGATTAAGGCTAACTCTAAGTCTAAAAATCCAGATCCGATACCAAATATAATGTTAATAGTCACAAAACAAGAATAAATACAGGAAAAATTGAAAAAATATGATCAAAATAATCAGAACACGTATCTATGTAATATTCTGGAAACAGGCTTTTAACAGGTGCTGGGGTTGTCAGAAAAGCAACTCAACAAGTACGTAAAATGAATGACAAGTGGCATGCACATGCAACACATGTGTACATGAACATTATGTCGTGTCCTTATATCAGGTAGGCAAGCAGTAAACACAAATAGAATCAGGTCTATTTCAAGAAGTAAATTGTAATATTTAAGAATCAGTGCTATACGCATAAGAAACCAAGCATGCATGCATTATTAACTTATGTATTGTATGTAAATGTAGGAAAAACCAGTTGTATATATTCAATCTCCAAATCCACGAGATTTGTATGTCAGGGGAATAATCCAAACAAGAAACCCCCATATATATACCATATACCCAACTTCACCATCAAATGAGTATATATAACCCGAATTGCTTAGGTATGTCAGTGATGTCACCATAGGATCAGTACTGTAGTCATGTTAGTAATATTATATTTATTATTATTTTAATACTCATCTGACCTGTATGCTTAGATATATGTCCCAGGGTCCCAGTTCACATACACCCACATAGAAGTAAGGCGAGGTTGGTTATTAGAAATTGATAGGAGATCAAAGTATCATGTTCATAATGGGCCCCGTGCTTACTCAGGACAACTGCCTCAGGTCATCCAGAGTTTAACTCCAGAACCGGCTGCTAAACCGTAAGGGTCTTATTTATATGCCCTGTAATTGGAATGAAATCAGGTCAGGGGTGCTAGTTCACCCCAACCGGAACACCTTGTGTCCTCAGGTAGATCCGGAATTGTAGTTGTACAACATAGAACCATTATGAAGAAGTGCTTATTAATGTCATCAGTTTCCCCCGCCCTGGTGTAAGTTATCCGTTTATTAGATATTTTCAGGATTATTTTCAATATATTATCACGATAATTGTTTTGCAGGGAATAACAGGATTATATTAAGAGTATGTATATTTCTTTGTTCAGAATCTAGGAGTACAAGAATACACTAATAAGGAGTTTAATAATTTAGTGGTACCAGAGTTTTGATATATATATATATATATATATATATATATATATATATATATATATATATATATATATATATATATATATTAATCATGTCAAGTCCCCATAAAATCAATATACGTGAGTTCTGTATTTTAATCTATCACGATTCGCGACACCAAGTTAGGTATCAGTGTAAGTGTAATAAATTAGGAGTTACGGTGCCAAGTCAAGTATCAGTATATGTATAAAGTATGCACTTCTGTTAGACTGAGTCCATTATGATGAAACACATCCAGTGTTCGAGTATCAAGCATATGTTATAGTAAAGTAATAGTGTATCATTATCAGTATTCATCCTCAGTATGTGTAAAATATCAAAGGCAGCATGCAGATCATATAAATGATATCAGGGATACATCATAAGAAGTATTTTACACTCTTCACAATTATTAAAATAATAATATAAAAGTAGTATTACAACAATCGCACAAACAAGCGAGGCAAGCAGTGCTGGTGACAGGGACAGCGAGCAGCGATGATCGCTAATACGCACAATGGAACTATAGGAATGACTCGAGCGTTGTAACGCTATCCTGTCGTCCCACAGAGATTCGCTTAGGCAAGTCTAGCGATAAAGCGCTGGGCGCTAAATCTTGCCTACCAGGTGGAGCTGAAAGATAGTTGAACTGTTTAAGGGCACCTCCATTTGGGGAAGTGGGCTATAGTCTAAAGGCTGATGGGAGCAGAAAGCCGAGTAAGTACTTGCATAAAATGTTAGTACCACACAAGTACACATATAAACATGATAAATATTAATCAACAGCGCTAGGTACTAAATGTGAGACCGTAAATGATCTAAGATTGTTCCCTATAGCTACCATGAAACCCAAATGGTACAAAGTATATCACCCATTGGATAGCTTGAGAATGGGCTATAGCTAGAAGACTAATGGGTACCTGCAACCTGCACCGTCGTTAGTCCAAAAATACATGAAAAATATAGATAGTTCCTAAAAATACAATAAATTCCCAGAGACACAATCATAAGTTTAGATGCATCAAATAATCCATGCAACACACAGAACACCGGTACGAATATTCTACCACGAAAAAAATAATTGCACAAACATATCAATTACATAAAAATCCTTAAAAATATAATTTTCACATGTTGAAGCAGGTAAACCCAAGTAAAGCGAGAGTACTCGCCTAAAATTATGAAATACATCGAGATCTCCAGAAATACCAATAATACAATGCATATACGTGATTAATTACTAATAAAATAAAGAGAGGAGAGAAAATCAAGAAGAGAGAGGAGAAGGATAGGCCACAGCCAGGTGGGTCATGGCTTGGCTCATAACTATGTTGACCTGGCCGGCCAAGGGTGGCTCCGGGCGGCCAAGGGAGGAGGAGGCGCAATGGGATTGATGTTGGTGGTGGTGAGGTTGTATTTTGTTGAAGGAGATTGACGGTGATGATGATGGTTTTCGGTGGAGATTTGTAAAATTAGGAGAAGAGGAAGGATGAGGAATAAAAGGTTATGGTGGTGGTTATAGTGGTTGAGATTTTAGAGGAGGTGGTGAAAATTAGAGATTTGGGTGATGGGTTTAAGAGGAGGAAGAAGAAATTGTAGGAGGGAGGAGATTGGAAGAGTATATGAGGAGGTGGTGGTTTTGGAAAAGTTGGCCGGAGTAGGGAGAGCCACCATGGTAAGCTCACAAGCAAGGGGGCACCAGAGATGGGTCAGTGGTGGTCTTGGTGGTGTTGGTGGCCGGTTGAAGAGGAGAGAGGAGAGATTGTAGAGAGATTGAGAGTGAGAAAGAGTGATTAGAAGTGAGAGAAGATTTTAAAATAAGGAGAGGTCGATTAAGGGGGGAAGGTAAATGGAGAAGTTGGCTGGCTTGGAGGGAAGGAAGGAAGATGATTGGAGAAGAAGAAAAGAAAAGAAAAGAAAGAAGAGATTATTTAATATTATTTAATTTGGATAAAATTTGACTTGTTCAGAACAGTTTCCAAAAATTTCATAAAATAAAAAATATTATGCTTAGGAGTAATGTGAAATCAGATTTAAGAAATTCAATTTGATTTGCAAATTAAAAATCTTAGGATGTATCAATGGCACCAGTCTACATTGGTTCGACCAAAAACGCACTATAGTAGAAAATATGATTCTAAAGAACAATATGAAAATAAAATTTAGAAATTTAACTCTATCTGTAAATTAAAAATTTAGGATTCAATCAGCGATACCGGTCGTTACCAATTTGAGGAGATTTTACAAAATAATTTAGAAAAATTTAAAAAAATTTAAAAAAATCCAAAATATTAAAAATAAATATATGGAATTGAAATAGGCCTAATCCAATTACTAAGAAGGTCAATCAAGCAAATTCACTTAAATCGGGTCCTTGGTTCGGACTCGGGCTGACTATGAGTTCATCATATCCAAATCTGATACATAAATAATATTATAAGTGATATTAAAAAGAAAGTAAATACGGAGAAAAGAGATAAATATGATTCAAAAATCAGAATATGCCTCGTGCTCATATTTCAGGAACGTGGTATGATATTCTACCCCTTATAAAAATTTCGTTCTCGAAATTTCAATAAGGAGGAGATACAAACAGAAAGTGAGAAGGTAAGAGGGAAAGGGGAGTTACCGTCTTATGATGAAAAGAGTTAAATAAAGTTTACTTGAATCACACCTCCCTGCTCTTAGTTGGCTACTCCTGGAACATGCCTGTTCTATTAAACTAGTACCACTGGAATGTCTTTGTTCTTCAATGTATTCATACTTCTATCTTATATAGTTATTGGCTGCTCCACATAGGATAGATCTAGTTGCAGGTCTAGTTCTAGATAATCCATCTCATAATTATCGTTCGGGATATACTTACTTAATGTAAACATGTGGATTACATTATGGACCTCTTCTAGAGATGGCGTTAGAGCCAGTTTGTAGGCTACTTCTCCGACTCATTGAAGAATCTCAAAAGGGCCTATATAACTTGGGCGCAGTTTCCTTGAATCATTCCTTTATTTGAAGATATCCTTAAAGAGTATATAGACTCCAACATTAAATTTCAAGGGACTTTTTCTTTAAATTTGTCCAACTTTTCTATCTACTCTAGAGATGTTTTCTTTTCTACCTAATTTTGTCCACTATTTGAATTATCATGTCGGGCCCCAAATATCTCCTCACACCGATCTCATCCCAATATAATGGTGGTCTATACTTCATTCCATACAAGGCCTTGAAACGTGGCCATCTTAATATTTACTTGATAATTGTTATTATATGAAAACTCAATCAATGTAAATGATCTTCCCATGATTTTTGTAAAAAATCAAGCATTCAACCTCTCAACATATCCTAAAAAATTTGTATTATCCTTTTAGATTGCCTATCTATCTTAGGGTCATATGTTGTACTAAACTTCACACGAGTCTCTAAAAATTCTTGTAAACTCTCCTAAAATTGTGATGTAAATTTGGCATCTCTATCCATTACAATATTTACTAATACTCCATGTAATCAGACTATGTCCTGCATATATCTCTTCATTAGAACTTTTGTTTATTGCTTTACTCAGTAGGGGATGAAGTGTGCTGAGTTGGTATGTCATTCAATAATTACCTAAATTGTATTATTTCCTTTTGGACTACAGGGCAATGCTATAACAAAATCCACGGTCACATGTTCCTACTTTTATTCTGGTATCAATAATGATTGCAAGGGCCTAGCCACTCTTTGATGTTCGGTTTTAACTTGTTGACATCCCAACAACTAGCTACATATGTGCTATTTTTCTTTTCATTGTATTCCACCAAAATATTCTTTCAGATCATGATACATCTTTATTCCTCTTGGGTATATAGAATATGCTAAATATAGTCTTCTGTTACTACTTTCTTTCTAACTTTTCATTGTGGTACACAAATTCTATTACCAACATAAAGTGCACCATATGAATGGATACTTGTATTTGATATTACTCCAGCTTCAATTTATTCTCCAAAATATTTTATTTTTTTATTTTTATTTTTTTTGGTAATCTTGTATCTCTGTTCTTAGCTTCTTGAATTTTTTCCATGAGTGTTGGTGAGATTTGTAACACCATTAATTGATCAAATACACCAGTCTATTGTATTACTATTAAATCCAATTTTACCATCTCTTTGAGTAACCCTTTTTGTTGGGTAAGTTAATTTGTTCCTTAAACTTTAGGCTTCCCACTTAAAATATCAAGCATGACATTTACTTCTCCTTGGTGGTACTCCAATTCTATGTCATAGTCGCTAACAAATCAAGCCAACATCTCTGCCACATGTTTTCTTTTTGAGTGAAAATATATTTCAAACTCCTATGATCTGCGTAAATTAATATTTTATCTCCCAATAAGTAATATCTCCAAATCTCACAGCTATTAACTTCTAATTATGCATTGGATAATTTTTCATGAGACTTTAATTGCCTGGATATGAAAGCTATATCTGTTCATGTTGCATCCTAATTCTTTTCCTGAGGCCTCACTATATATCACCATCCCTCCTATTCCTGAAGGTGACTTGGAGCCGTAATTAGCTTATTCTTCAAAATCTCAATTGCAGCAGTACATTCTTCTGTCTCGATATTTTTTTCTTATTCTAAGAAATTTAGCTTACGGTGCTACAATTTTGGCAAAACTTACACTAATTTTCGATAATATCCAACTAATCCAAGAAAACTCTGTATCTCCGTCGGGAACTTCAGATTTGATCAGTCTTCTACTGCTTGAATTCTCTTCAGATCTACTAATATTCATTCTTTTGAAATAACATGGCCTAAAAATGATTTACTTTCCTACCAAAACTCACATTTGCTTAGTTTAGCATGGAACTGCTCTTGTCAGTGAGTCTGCAAAATAGTTTCCAATTGTTCTACCAGTGCTTTATTACTCTTAAAGTATACCAAAATATCATCAATAAAATATCACCACAAACTTATTTAGATAACATGAAAAGATATAGTATATCAAATCCTTAAATATTATTGGTACTCCAAACGGCATCACCAAAAGCTCATTAATGTCCATAACAGGTCCTAATTGTTGTCTATAGAATATCTTCTTTATTTACTTTCACTTCATGATACTTAGACAGCAAGTCTAACTTTAAAAATACCAGAGCTCCATGTAGGTAGTCAAAAAGATTATTAATTTTGAGCAAAGGATACTTATTCTTAATAGTATTTTTATTCAATTTTCTATAATCAATGCATAATCTTTCGCCACCGTCTTTCTTAATAACCAATAGTACCAATGTTCCTCAGGGTGATGTACTAGGTCTAATAAACCCTTTGGTGCTATTCAATAAGCTGCCTTAGAGATAGGATCTGTTCCTCGGATAATGTAAACAGTAAACTCTACAGCTCTATTAGGTGGTAGTCCTGTGATCCTTTCATATATATTCGGAAACTTAGCCTACACTGGCACTTCTTTTCTTATTAACCTCTATAATAACATAATTCATTTGCCTCTTTTCTCTAGTATAATTGCATTCTCCAATAAACTGATCTTCCGGTTGGTGCAAAATTTTAAAGATCAGCTTCTTATTTCTACAACCAATCACTGCATGATATTTACCAAGTAGGCCTATAATCACATCATATCTCCCAGTATCTAAGGCAAGCATATCAGCTTCTAACTTTCTACCACATAGTTCTACCACAGATGCTTTATAATTTTTATTAGTGGTAATGTCCTATTCTACTAATTTTCCAATGGTTATTCATATATGTAAGGGGGTATAATATTCAAAGCAATAAAGCTACTTGACATATCGAATCATATAGGGATAGAATAGGGATCGAGTTTGACCTAACTTTTATGTTTTGGATTTTATCACTCCATTAATTTAAATGGTTGCAGCTTCCTAAAGTCCAACACATTATCTGGTTTCTGTTCTTGAGGCATCAGGACAAGACCTTGCCGCAATAATTCCATTTGTTATTGTCATTTTTCCATCATAACCTTACAGAAATCTCAATATATCTATCTTCTTTTCACTCGATGCATTTCGAAAGTTACCAGGATTATTCCAAGATGTGATAGGACTATTTCTAGTTTCCTATTTTCTTCATAACTAAGATAGTTTATGGAAGTTAACATGAAAACATGGATGTTTTTTTAGGATTCAAGGAAAGGAATATATGGAAAGATCAGATCAAACTAAGTAACTATGTACTTGTAATTGGAATGTATGCTCATGACTCATGAAACCCAGTTACATTAGTTGTGTTAAAGGTGACAGAACCTAATCTCTGATACCAGCCTGTATCGCCCTGCTCCTTCGGGTATAGAACACTACTGCACTGTATATATGAAGAGTACAATACACATACGTATACACGCTAAGCATTAAAACAGTACATGAGTCAGAGTACAAAAGCATGATAGTAATATACATTCTAATATTACAGTACAAGTTCATAGTCATTACATAGGGCTTTACATCAGAGTACAAAAGTTTGTACTTGGTACTGGCTGTACAATAAATGAATTACATGTGGAACAAAATGAATGAACTAAAAGGAGATCACAAGCTACAACAAGGAAATCTCGCAAGCGGACAGAAATTCGCATGGAAAGGAAATGAGTGCCGGAGAGTCACTTGCTTGTCTAGATAAATCGGTTCAGCTACCAAGGAATCTTCTTCACTCCATGCTCTGGAATCAGAACATCCAGGTCCAAGATTGTCAAAAAAGTGACCTGATGAAGATGTATAATGAATGCCAAGTGGCGTGCACGTGCAACACATGTGTACAAGAATATTATATCTTGTTTTCACATCATGTAGGCAAGCAGTAAACATAAATAGAATCAGGTCTATTTCAAGTAGTAAATTGTAATATATAAAATTAGTGCTATACACATAATCAACTAAGCATGTATGGATTATTAACTTAATATGTATTATATGTAATATAGGCAAAACCAATTATATAAATTCAGTCTCCGAATCCATGACATTAGTATGTCAGGGGAATTATCCAAACAAGGAAACCACCATATATATATACACACCATATAACCAACTTCACCATCAACTGGGTATACATAAGCCAAATTGCTAGATATGTCAGTGGTGTCACCATGGAATAATATGAAGTCAGGAGGATCAGTACTATAGTCATGGTAGTAGTATTATATTTATTATTATTATTTTAAGACACATACGACCCAAATGTTTAGGTATGTGTCCCAGCATCCCAATTCACATACATCCACATAGGAGTAAAATGAGGTTAGCTATTGAAAACTGATGGGGGATCAACATATCACGTTCACAATGGGCCCCGTGCTTACCCAGGACAACGACCTTAGGACATTTGGCAATGGACTTCAGAATTGGCCACTAAGTCTTAAAGGTCTTATTTGTATGCCCTGTAACAGGAATGGAAGCAGGGCAAGGTGCCAGTTCACCCCAATCGGAACACCTGTGGCCTTAGATAGATCAAAAATTGTAGTCGCAAAACATAGATCAATTATGAAGACGTAATTATTGATGTCATTCAATTTCCCCCGCCCCAGTGTAAGTTGTCTGTTATTTTCAAGAATAACTATTTTATGAGAAATAATAAGATTATATCAATAGTATGTATATATCCTTGCTCGGGATCCAGAAGTACATGAATACAATAATCAGGAGTTACTAATTTAGTAGTACCAGAGTTTGGTATATATAATCGTGTCAAGACCCGTAAAAATCAATACTGTGAGTTTCGTATTTTAATCTGTCAGGATTCGCGGCCCCAAGTCAGGTATCAATGCAAATGTAATAAATCAGAAAATATGGTACGAGTCAAGTATCAGTATATGTATAAAGTTTGGAGTTCTGTTAGACTGAGTCCTGTATGATGATACACATCTAGTTTCCCAGTGACAGACATATGTTAAAGTAAACTAACATATGTTGTATCAGTATCCAGCCTCGGTATGTAGTATCAATGCCATAGGAAGTATGCAAATCATATAAATGATATCAGGGATAGATCAAAAGAAGCATTTCAAACTCTTCACAACCATAAAATAATAATATTGTCACGCCCTGCTTCCCAAAATATGCTTGAGCGGAGACGCGACGAGACGAGAGTCGGCGACGCATATACGGAAGAAAAATACCTCACGTATACGTGCTAAGCCTTAAGTAACCCGAAATAAGCTATAAATCCCAACTGTAATAAATCATGATTATTGCAATATCACATATAAACATCCACACATGATATCATATAAATAAAGACTTGAATAATGGCTGAATCTGATGTAACGAGAATCAGGAAATAATATGCAGGCAAGAAAGATATGAATACCGGAATCGAATAGGGATGCAAATCCAGGGTCGTCAGAAAGCCATCTGGTGAGTGTGTGTGTAAAGGAGAGAGCTCGTGCATATAAAGAATGTGCACAGAATAATAACAAAAAAAACTGCAGTCATAAGATAACTAAATAACATGATCAGCAGATAACTAAAGGATAACTACATAACAACATGAATGAAGATATAAGGCAACTATTACAACTATGAATAAGCAACTGATATCTGAATGTGTAACCTAACATATGTCACTAGTTTGGTTGGTTATTATAACCTAACTAATGTAATACTTAGCTGTGTCCCAACCACAGCCATTTTCCCACACATCAAAAAAAGTTATCGTTATTGTAACTCCCTGCCAATGTAGTGCATGTGTTTTGGAAGAGTACCGTGCATGCCCGGTACCACGGTCTAACACCCTGGCACTGAACCAGGACAAGCCGCAAGGCTCTAATATCTGAAGACCACAGCCCCACACGAAAAGACAACTAGTGTGGCGCCGTAATCCGGGCATAGCCCTAACAACTGACAACTGAATAGGTAGTCTGTACTACCTTGGTTTCTCATGTTGGAACCCACAACTCGGTACTATAAGAAGTCCTTCCAAAATACATGACAGCATCATCAGGCAATTACCCCTGTTCCCCGGGTTATGGTGTCTTTTATTAATAAGCAATCAATGTGATTTAATATGTAGTAGTAACTGATCTCTCAAAACTATTATGTCAATAATAGCTGATAAACTGACATTTGACAATTGACAACTGATATCTGACAACTGAGTAGCTGACAACTAATATCTAACATCTGAAATAGGATACGGAGATATAGCCACAAACACAATAGTGTCACAAATAACTTGCAACTGGTAAATGCATACCAACAACGGTAAATAAGGGAATGCACAAGAACGAACACTCACATGAAATGACCGCGGTTTCGGAATCGAATCCCCGTCTGGTCTTCACTGTACGAACCGGTACTGACTACGATACTAGTCGGTCTTAAATCACGATTGTATCAGGTCCACAATGAGTACGAATCCGAATTGGGTCCGGGTCTCCTGCAACGGTCCGGATCTCACCAAACGATTCCGAAACGTTGCAACACGCAACCAAACATATGAACTCAAACAATCATACCCTCATACACGTATACACTCCACAATATACACCCAAAAACATTCGTGTACACCCGTATATATACGAATACAAGTATACGCATACACCAACATACATGCATGCTTAAATAAATACAACACACAATAATATAAATACATACACTTATATATATACATATAATATACAAACATACCACGCATAATCATGCATACATACACATATACCCACACATAAAATACCTATATTGTGTATAAACATTGGGTATACGTACCCACACATATATACATATCTAATATCTACTCATTCACGCTCACGCGCCCATACCCAAACTCACGCACACATCCAAGTCCATGCACACATGAATGCTTACAAATAATTACAACATACCCATGTAAACATACATAAATATAAAAGTATATACATGCATGCAAACACTAACATATTTCATTACTAATGCATTGGTACACATACTTACACATTTACACTACCAGCACAATTCATGCATGCATATCCATATAAGAGAGGAGAGAAAAAAGGGACTCACATAATATGGCAAGACTTTGTGGCGCGCCGATGGAGGCTCTGGTGGAGGCGTCGGGGGCCGCGGAGGATGTCGAAGGATAGAGCATCTCGCCATGAAGGGTGTGGGTGCGTTCGCGCTCACCGACGGCGATCAACGACGACCCACGGAGAGACGGAAGATGGCATCCCACAAACTAGAATTACCTACAGGAAAATAAACACACACACTTACACTAACTATACACATTAATTTAAGTACACACATAATTATAAACTATAATTAAAACACATGCTAATTACACACATAAAATACCAAATCAACATACATAATTACAATAGAGAGAGAGAGAGGCAGCATGTTACCCATGATTTGCAGAGAAGCTCACGCAATGTCCACTGGTGGGTTGTTGCCATGGATGGCTTCACGGTAATGGAGAAGGGGGCTGCTGGAGGAGTACTCGAGGAGATCGGCAAGTCGCGGAGCGCCGCGGAGGCTCGCCGAAGGCCGTCGGGATGCGCCTTGGCTGCTATGGGAGGCGTTGTGCTATGCTTCCTGGGCTGTGCGCCTTTGAGGCCTGTGCCAAGAGGAGGCCCGGGGATAGGGTCAGCTAACAGGGGTTGCTGCTGCGGCGCTCTGGATCAACAAGGGGGAGGAGAGAGGGAGCACGGCCAGCGGAGTGCTGATCGTGAGCTGTCGCTGGATGTTGCCGTGGTTTTGCGACTGATCATAGGGGGCGGCTGTGGGAGGTGAGCTCAGTGGAGGTTTCATGGTGCTCCGGAGTATTCTGGGTGATAGCGTGGAGGAGATCCGACCATGAGGAGAAGGAGAGGATGGTTGGCACGGCACGGATCTCGACGCCGGGGGAGGAGAAGTGGGTGGCCGCCAATAAGGGGCGTGGCTGATCTCAAGGTGAAGGAGACGGGTTAGCTTTATGATAATTAGGGATTAGGTTAGGGTTATATAGGATGGGTTATTGGGTATGGGTCACGGGTTTTGGGTTGGATCTAAATGGGTAAATGGGTAATAGGATAAAGGGTAATAGGATATGGAAATGGGTTTGGATCATGAGTTATCAGGTAATGGGTAAAGAGAATAGGAATAAGAAGGAAAAGGAATAATACTACTACTAAAAACAAATAATAATAATTAATAGTAACAATAATAAATAATTAGTAATAATAATAGTTAAACCAAATAATAATAATAACATTAACTAAATAATAATATTAACAAATGATAATAATCACACTTAGTAGTAACAACAATACTATTAATAATAATAAATAATAATCATAATAATGTATAGTGATATTAATGAACACTAATAATATAATAATAATAAATAATAATTAACAATAATAATAATGGTAAATATAAAAATAATAGTAAATAGTAACTAAAAATATTGATAATTAATAGTAGTAATAATATATGAAGCTAAAATACCATTTACTATCTAAAAAAATAATTTCCATATTTAATAATAATAATAATCACAAGAAAGAAAATAATAAATTAAGTTGATCAAAAAAATAATCAGTAAATCAAAATAAATACTTTAGGAAAATAAAAATACAGTATTTCTAACTAGGGATCTTACATTCTATCCACCTTATAAAAATTTCGTCCCTGAAATTCAAATAAAGTAGGGAATGGTAAAAAGAATTCAAAATAAAAGGAGAAGACAAAAAGCTTCACTCGCTTCTCTGCATATCATAAATCCATCACGCTTCCGCTGCGCTACTCTGATATATGCTACCAGCTTCAGTATGGAGTAACCAATCTCAATAGACAAAGTCAAGAAATAGAATCATGAAGGAGGAAGAGAAGCAAGATGAAAATCCAAATCACTCTAAAAGAAGAGTAAAAATCAAGGATATCAAAAAATCAAAGATAAAGATTTTCAAAAGAAGGATGGCCAATTCCAAACGGACTGAATATCATAATGGATAATATGTGTATATTGCAATGTAAGTATAGCTCATTTCAAGTTACCGGTAAGAACTAGGTCTATCTTGCGAAACAAAAGTCAAAAGTCAAGATCGCAAGTCAAAAAAAGGCTCTGATACCAAGAAAACCTGTCATGCCCCGCTTCCCAAAATACGCTGGAGCGGAGACGCGACGAGAGTCGGCGACGCATGTACGCAAGGAAAATACCTCACGTATATGCGCGAAGCCTTAAGTAATCCAAAATAAGCTATAAATCCGAACTGTAATAAATCATGATTACTGTAATATCACATATAAGCATCCACGAATGATATTATATAAATAAAGACTGAAATAACGGTTGAATCTGATATAATGAGAATCAGGAAATAATATGAAGGAAAGAAAGATATGAATACCGGAATTGAATAGGAAGAAGCTCCAGCTCTTCGCAAAGTGTACGGTCTCGACGAACACCGGAACAATAGAAACAAAGCGTCCAATATCTGGACGTGCAAATCTAGGGTCGTCAGAAAGCGATCTGGTGAGTGCGTGTGTAAAGGGGAGAGCTCGTGCATTTAAACAATGTGCACAGAATAATAACAAGATAAACTGCAGTCATAAGATAACTAAATAACATGATAACAGATAACTAAAGGATAACTGCATAACTACAAGAATGAAGATATAAGGGAACTATTACAACTGTAAATAAGCAACTGATATCTGAATGTGTAACCTAGATATAACACTAGTCTGGTTGGTTATTATTAACCTAACTAATGTAGTACTTAGCTGTGTCCCATACCACAGCTGTTTTCCCACCATCAAATAAAGTTATCATTATTGTAACTGTATGCCAATGTAGTGCATGTGTTTTAGAAGAGTACCGTGCATGCCCGGTACCATGGTCTAACACCCTGGCGTTGAACTAGGACAAGCACAAGGCTCTAAATTTGAAGACTACAGCCCCACACGAAAAGACAACTAGTGTGGTGTCGTAATCCGAGCATAGCCCTGACAACTGAATAGGTAGCCAGTACTACCTTGGTTCCCCATGGTTGGAACCCACAACTCGGTACCATAAGAAGTCCTTTCAAAATACACGACAGCATCATCAGGCAATTACCCTTGTTCCCCGGGTTATGGTATCTTTTATTAATAAGCAATCAATGCGATTTAATATGTAGTAGTAATTGATATCTCCAACAACTATTGATGTCAATAATAGCTGATAAACTGACATTTGATAACTGACAAGTGATATCTGACAACTAAGTAGCTGACAACTAATATCTGACATCTGAAATAGGATACTAGAGATATATCCACAAACACAATAGTGTCACAAACACTGGCAACTGGTAAATGCATACCGATAACGGTAAATAAGGAAATGCACAAGAACGAACACTCAGATAACATGACACAGTTTCGGAATTGAATCGCCGTCTGTTCTTCACTGTATGAAACGGTACTGATCTACGGATCATCGCATGGGTTGGTCTTCAAATCACGATTGTATCGGGGTCCACAATGAGCACGAATTGAATCGGATCTGGGTCTCCTGCAACAGTCCGGATCTCACCAAACGATTCCGAAACACTGCAACACGCAACTAAACACATGAACTCACACAAACATACCCTCATACACGTATACACTCCACAATTTACACCCATAAACATACGTGTACACCCACATATATACGTATACAAGTATACGCATACACCAACATACATGCATACTTAAATAAATACCAACACATTAATAAAAATACATACACTTATATATAAACATATAATATACAAACATACTCACGCATAATCATGCATACATACACATATACCAACACATAAATACCTATTTATGTATATACACATTGGGTATACGTATCCACACATATATACATATCTAATATCTATTCATTCATGCTCACGCACCCATACCCAAACTCACGCACACAGCCATGTCCATGCACACATGAATACTTACAAATAATTACAACACCACCAATATAAACATACATACATATAAAAGTATATACATGCATGCAAACACTAACCTATTTCATTACAAATGCATTAGTAAACATATTTACACATTACCCCACCAACATAATTCATGCATGCATATCCATATAAGAGAGGAGAGAAAAAAGGGACTCACATAATGTGGCAAGACTTTACGACGCACCGACAGAGGCTCTAGCGGAGGCATCGGTGGCGGGAGGATGTCAATGGATGGATTATCTCACCATGAAGGGCGAGGGTGCGTTCGCGCTCGCCGACGGTGATCAACGATGACCCATGGAGAGACGGAAGACGGATCATCCCACACATATGAATTACCTACATGAAATAATACACACACACCTGCACTAACTATACACATTAATTTAAGTACACACATAATTATAAACTATAATTAAAACGCATGCTAATTACACACATAAAAATACCTAATCAACATACATAATTACAGAGAGAGAGAGAGGAAGCATGTTACCCATGCTTTGCAGAGAAGCTCATGCAATGCCTACTTGTAGGTTGTTGCCATGGATGACTTCATGGCAATGGAAAAGGGGGCTGTTGGAGGAGTACTCGAGGAGATCGGGGAGTCGCGGAGCGCCACGGAGGCTCGCCGAAGGCCGTCGGGGATGCTCCATGGCTGCTGTGGGAGGCTTGTGCTGCTGCTTATTGCCTGGGCTGTGTGCCTTTGAGGCCTGTGCCAAGAGGAG